>PVKA01037340.1:0-21063 GCA_004027165.1 Ctenomys sociabilis | reverse complement strand
CTATTAGGAAAACAACATAGTCATTCTATTAAAAAAAGAAACAAAAGGGCCGGGGAGATGGCTCTGTGGAATAAGCGCTTGTCTGGTAAGCACAAGGGCCTGAGTTCAACCTCCGATTCTGCCAAAAAAATAAAACAAAAAGAAAGAACAATTCAAATTTTGCTTGCAACTGGGTGATCTCCAATCATCTTAAAAAAAAAAAAAAAACAACTTAGTAATACAAGAACTTGTGCACCACATTAGTTATTAAGATGGATATTAATAGCTTATATTTTATTATTCATTACTGTGTTTTTATTTAAAATGTCTATAAATTTAGTAATGGTGTAACTAGGAGCCCGTGTAGTGCTTTGTGGCTAGATACCAGTAAATAGAAAATAAACTTATTTGATATTTGTATATTATTTTTTTAAAAGTGTTTTAGCACCAAAAAGATAGCTCAGTGGATTAAGTGTCTGCTTAGGCAAGCACAGGGACTGGGGCTTGAACCTAGCACCACATGCAGCACCAGCCCTGCTCCTGGGTCCCCTGAGCAGGCCACCAAGATCATGCATGATGGCTCATGCCTGCGATCCCAGCACTGGGGTGGCTGAAAATAAGAGGATCACTATGAGTCTGAGCTGCATAGTGAGACCCTGTAACAACTTAAATATATATATTTAAGAGTTGCTGTTGAGACAGCAGGAGATCCTAATATATATTAATTATATATATAATATATAATACATATATATATAATATATATATATTTAATTTCAACATAGTTTTCATGTTTACTGTTTCTTTTTTTATGTGTTTAGTACAAAATCTAAAGGATCTCACTACACAGATTGGGTTTATAGTGATCTTGCTGTTTTCAGTCTCCCAAGCCCTGGGATTATAGGTGCTCACCACCACTCCCAGTCTCTCATGTTTAGTGTTTTTTAACCAGACCTACATGTGGCCTATGTATTGAATGTTAAACATACCAGGGCAGGAAAAGCCAGTCCCTAGGCCATACTAGTGTGTGGCCTGTTACAGCCACACAGTAGGCAGTAAGATGGTGCTGAGGGCAAACACCATCTGTACTTTGGCTCCTGCCCGCCAATCACCTTTCCACCTGAGTTTCACTTCCTGTTGGGTCAGTGGCATCATTAGATTCTCACAGAAACACAAACCACCCTGTGCCTTGTGCCTGTGAGGGATCCAGGTTGTGCCCTTACTGGGAGATCCTAAAGACTGATAATCAGTGGTGGAGCTGAGACAGTGAAGTGAGTGCTGGGTTGTTGCTACAAATACAGCTCGACATGATCAGAGAGCTTGGGCTGCTTAAGACCACAACAAATTAGTCTCTTGCAGACTCATATCAAAACTCTATCAGTGAATGGCAAATGACAGTTCAACTGCATCTGGTGACAAGGTATAGTACACATTTTGATACTTATTTTAGTCCAAAGTTAGCCTGTCCATTATTTTATTTACTACTCATATCGGTGCCTCTTTATTGAGCTGTGCACCTATCTCAGTCACAGGCCTACAAGTTAACCATAGCCACAGTGGACAAGAGCCAAGTGTCACTAGAGAGAATTTTGAAAAGTGGGGAAGAGTTGCTGTTGAGACAGCAGGAGATCCTAAGCTGCCAACACAAAGGAGGCTGCTTTTAAAAGAACATACCAAGCCCCACATAGTTCACAATTTATTTACAGCAGACAATATATATTCTCCAAGCTCACTTTATATAGTATGATTGACTGGATATACAGCTGGGCTTGGAAACATTAAAACCTGCTTCGCTTCATAGAGACTAGCCACCCTGCATTAAGAAAAGCTTTGGAGTTTTTGAAAAACCGAGAAGGCTGCCAACTCATCAGATGTGGCTGCGATGAGAGCATCCCTCTTAGTGGCAAAACACATTGGAAAGCTAAGAGGCCTCTTACTATCATGGTAAAAGCTGATTCTGTCTTCTTAAGGCATTTGTTCTGGACTTTTAGGAGAGGCTACAGTTAAAAAAAATGGCATGTATTCCTCTTTTGCTTAGCACCAACATGATAAATCGATGAAGGAGTAGATAATATTGAGATGTGATGGTCAGAAACATTTAATGGGTCACTGTGTTGCCCAATCCACATTGACAAGTCCCCTGATGCTGACCAAAAGGCAACAGTGTTCCTTTGGAATGCTGTTTTCAGGGGGATGTGCATAAGAATGTGCTATGCTTGATTTAGTGCTCACCAAGCCCACAGTTTAGTCTAAGTCTTAGAATGATCAGGAAACCTGCTATGCACTGGATGCTTTTTGTTAGTATATGCATGAAGCAGCTGCTTTTATGACTATGTAGATTTCCTGTTTCACTCTTTAATATAATATTTGGAAAGTTTAATTGTTCTCAAACAAGGATTCATACAAATGCCTTGGGCTATGTAGGCATCAGGACAGATTTTCTTGGCTAAAGGCTGGATAAACTGTTAAATTTTTTAAAGATTTCAAGCGATCCTACTGTGTAGTAGGCTTGGGAACCACAGTCACTACCAAAAGCAATGCCTCTTGAAATGGGAAGTGCATGCAGCTAATTATTCAAATGCAGATTCAAATTTCAGAAAGTCTGGAGCAAGGCCTGACTTTTTAAATTTGTAATAAGACTGTGCATGTTGATTTGGTGAAAGTAAATTGGCCAATCATTTCAATTTGCCTAGGATAGAAGACTTTAAATGATTAATCAAGTGTGTGGTGAACATACATAAGACATTCAGTAAATCTAATAAGAGGCTTATTAACTATATATCATATTGTAATATCTTAGAGAAGAGGCTCAAAGTGTGCAAACTTCAGATTTTTATAGTGCTTATTGTAACCCAGGTTGCTGCTATCTATGCCCATAATTTCTCTTGTAGTTTTGGGAAGGCTTCTGGCATTTTACATCGATTAAAAGTACCTAGATGATGCAGATGCTGTAGTACTGGGGCCACCAACACCTGGACACAGAGAAGTGTCTGGAGACCTTGACAACTTATGCCTACATCTCATCCATAGTTATTGTTCTGGGCTCTGAGCAGCACATTATAATTACCTGTTGTTTTGATCATTTCATGTTCGCATTTATTCATGTTACTCTCTCCTCTGTCAATACAGAATATCGTGGATATATAATAATAAAAATAATAAAGACCCGACTAAGTACAGAACTCTTTCATTTTCCTGGATGTGCTTATTACCATAGGCCTCAAAAACAAAGAATCTAATTAGGATTCACAATTCTTCAATTAAAGGTGGGCTAAGGCTTTAAAATTTTTTTTAAATATTTTATTTATTTGGTACAGGGTCTCATTCCACAGTTCAGACTTGTAGCGATCCTCCTCTGTCAGCCTCCCCAGCCTGCACCGCCATACCCAATTTCACTGGCCTCTGAACTCTGGGTCCAGCACCAGCAAGCAGTACTGGGAATCTAAGCCAGGTCCTTGTGCTTGCCAGGCAGGCACTTAGACCATAGAGCTATCTTTCTGGCCCAAGGGCTAGGGCTAATCTCTGCATACTCTATGTCCTCAAAACCTTTGGTAGCTACAAGCAAGACTGCTTTCTTTTTTTTTTTCAACAAAAACAAAAGCACATTTCTTTATTTTACTCTACTGAAGAACAAATAGCAATGAGACAGTGTCAAATCAAATTAGCAGGACAGATTCAATAATTAATACATTGCATATTGTTTCTTATTTATTTAAAAAAAAAGCAATGAGACAGTTTCAAGACAAATTAGCAGGATAGATACAATAAATTAATACATTGCAAACTTTTCATAATGTTTTGGTATCGTACAAGGTGCATACATGATATTATGCTTACATATATTATTATAGCAGATGTCTCTAATCAATGAATTAAGAGAGTTTAGCTGTTTACTTGGTTTTTTTAAATATATGAAAAAATGCTTCACATCATTAGCCATCTGTGAAATGCAAATAAAAACAACACTGAGATACCATCTCACTCCAGAAAGAATGGCTATCATAAGGAAATCAACCAAGAACAAATGTTGGAGAGGTTGTGGGGAAAAAGGAACCCTTCTCCACTGCTGGTGGGAATGTAGACTGGTACAACCATTGTGGAGGTCAGCGTGGAGACTCCTCAAAAGAGTAGGACTAGAAATCCCATTCAAGCCGGCTACCCTCTACTGGGAATTTTCCAAGAGGAACTGAAAACATTATATCATAGTGATATATGTTTACCTGTGTTTATAGCAGCACAATTTGTGATAGCAAAGTCTTGGAAACAACCAAGATGACTGTCACATGAGGAATGGTTGAAAAAGATGTGGTATGTCTATATATTGGAGTTTTACTTAGCTATAAAGAATAATGAACTTGAAGCACTTATATTGAAGTGGATGCCACTTGAACATATACTTGTAAGTGAAATAAACCAGACACATGTGTAAATATCATATAATCCCCCTAGTATAAGAAGTCAGAAGAAGAAATACAAATAAATGTGTACAACAACAAGTAAAAAGAATTGAGTCAGATAGTTAGGGCAAACTGAACGGCATATGCTGCAGGATACTAATCAGCTTTTCTTCTGGATGGTTAACAACCTAAGTGCACAGATCAAAATTGGAGAAATAGAAGAGCCGCAAAGCCAGCCAACGTTTTGGCCCTAGCCTTTCAAGGTCAGCAAAGACTGCTTTCTTAAAGCATGGTCTAGCCTATTTCTAACTCACTCTTGCCTCTGCACCACCTTCTTCTTTGTACTCTTTTATACCATCTCCTTCTAATGCTGTTTCATCCCTCTTCCTTGCTTCCTTCTGAGCTTAAAGCCATGGCTACCACTCAGTTCCACATCAGAATAGGGAACATGAAAACATTTTTCCAAGTCTGCATTCTTACTCACTACAATAACTTATATTTATCTCTTTCAAGTATTTATTTAATTTTAATATATTTGGTTGTCAGAGGGTCTAACCACACAGCTCAGAGTCCTGTGATCCTCCCGCTTTCAGCCTCCCCAGCACTGGGATTACAGGCATGCACCGCTATGCTCAGACTCTGGCTGGCTCAGCCAGCATGAGACTGGAGTGGAACATGGTGCCGGGAATGGAGCTGTGGTCCCTGTGCTTGCCTAAGCTTGACTAAGCAGGTGCTTTTGTCTGCTGACCTATATCCCTGGCCCCTCTTTCAACTATTGCTTATGAAATTTGTTCTCACATTTCTCATTAACAAAATATAATACTTTTATTGTCTATTTTATATAAAATAAACATTAAATTTTAGGTATCATTATCACATATTATTGCCTTTCCTACCATTTACTTGTTTATTTAGATCAATCATTTTATTTAAAATAATTACACTATGTGATTATGGTTGTAAATATTAGTAATATTTTAATCAAAGTTTTATGTAGTTTTTGTTTTACTGGTTTATAATTGTTTCTTTTCTTTTCTGTTTGCTTCTTTTTTTTTTCTTTCTTTCTTCTTCTTTTTTTTTTTTTTTTTTTTTTTTTTTTTTTTTTTTTTTTTTTTTTTTTTTTTTTTTTTTTTTTTTTTTTTTTTTTTTTTTTTTTTTTTTTTTTTTTTTTTTTTTTTTTTTTTTTTTTGCAGAACTGGGGATTGAACTCAGGCCCTTGCGCTTACCAGGAAAGTACTTATACCACTGAACTATTTCCCCTGCCTCACTTCTCTTCTCTTTTCTTTTTTCTTTTCTTTTAATTTCTCTTTTCATTTCTTCTTTTTTATTTTTAAAGTACAAGGGGATAGGGAGATGGCTCAGTAGATTAAGTGCAAGGGCCTGAGCTCATTCCCTGGTTCTGCTAAAAACTAAAACCAAATCTTAAAATAAATAAATAATAAATAAAGTACAAAACAGTATTTAAAAAAATTACAAATGATAGAAAATTTCACTAAATAAAATAACATTAAATTTATCCTTTTTATAGCTAAATAATACTTCGTTGTGTGAAAATACTGCATCCTCTGTATCCATTCCTCAGTTGGTGGACATTTGGGTTGCTTCCAAGATTTAGCTATACGAAATGGTATTGCTCTAAACATAGATGCACATATATCACTGTGGTACGATGTTTTCATTTTAGAGGGGGAATAGCTTAGTTAAAGGGGACCTCCAGTCTAGATTTCTGAAGAATCTCCACACCGATTTCTACAGTGATTGTGTTATCCTGCACTCCTGCTAACAGCAGAAAAGGGTTTCTTTTGTTTCACAGCCCCTTTCTTTCTTTTCTGTTCTTTTTACTTCTTTTTTCTTTTTTTCATCTACTTGTTTCTTCTATTTTCCTCTCCTCCCCTCCCCTCCCCTCATCTCCCCTCATCTCCCTTCCCCTCCACTCCCCTCTCTTCCCCTTCTGTCCCCTCCCCTCCCCTTCTGTCCTCTGTTCTCCTCCCCTCCCACCTTCCCTCCCCTTCTGTCCTCTCTTCTCTTTTCCTTCCCTTTTCTTTTCTCTTCTTCCCTTGCTACTTTTCCGCAGTCCCACAATTACCTCTTTCTTAGCTCTTCCACACAAGTGCAAATGCTCATCATATTTATGCTGAAAGACATTTTTAAATTGTCAGTTTTCTCTTGTTTTGCTGCCTTGGTTTGTCTTCACACCTGTCCTTCCCTTTATCTTTCTTGTTCTCGTTTTATGTAGAATCCCGTTAACGTACAGTGATGTTCTCCTGTGACATCTGTTGATCACCAATCTTGGGACAGTTTCCTTCTGTTTTGTTGAGTCAAATCTTTTCAGGACCAGTCAGCTCTCTTTTTCTCAGGTTACTTCTTTATTTTGTAAAAAACACATGTGTAAGCAGCCTCATAAAGTAGACATAAATTATTTTATTGTTTGAATTTTTCTTGTAAAAATATTTTGTTTTTCTGGAGAACAGTAATTAGAGATTAGAAATAATTTTCTTTCAACATTTGAATGAACACACAAATGAAATATAACTCCTAAAATTGTGTGCAAGAAGTCTACTATTTCCTTTCTTCCTTTCTCCTTTTCCCCATCCTGGTTTCCCTCTCCTTTTGAGCAGCTTCTTTCCTTTCACTATATCTATTGTACCTTTTGGATTTTGTTTACTCTTTCAGTTTCTTAGACTACGGTGCACATATAATTCTGATTTGTTTCACTTAGTAGGGACTCCCCATGCATCCACTTACTTATAAACGCCTGGACTCACACAATGGAATACTGCTCAGCTATAATTAAAAGTATGTTTGCTTACAACATTATGTGCGAGTGGGATGAAAATGTTGAAACTCAGGATGCGGTGTACGTAATGAAACCTAGCTAAGTTGTTGGAAGCCTCTGAAAAACATGTTTTGGGCAGATTCATGATTCCTAAGGAAGCATTATTTAATCTCCCTATTTAGCAGACCTGTTTAGTTGCTATTTTTATGTGATGCATGTAGGGCAATGAATATGAAATGCACAATTAATTGTACACATATTTTTATGTAATCTGCTTAGTTTTATTATGTCTATTCTGTACCTAGTATTTCTGAACCTGAAGCCACACAGATTCAATGTATCTGAGGATTAAATCCATAATCTTGTGTCAGACTGGAATAAAGTGCTGATTACTAAAACTCTTTTTTTTTTTGTTTTTTTTGTTTTTGTTTGTGGTCCCTGTCCTTCAAGGCAAGCTTATTCTACTGAGTTGTCAGCCCAGCACATGAAAAATCTTTATAGAAGAAAATACAAGGAAGAGAACCGGTCAGCTTTTCTTCACCTTACCACACCCTCAAGCACATTTTTCTTCTGTGATATCTGCTACTTCTAATTTCTGAGTTTTTGTAAGTTTCTGAAATGTGATGCAACTTCTAGGATTCTATTCAGACAGGCTATTAAGGTGGTGTCATGTTCTATTTACTTTTCATCTTCCAAAATTTTGTGGGTCTTTTTTCTTGTTTATTATTCACATTATTCTTTTAAATTTGTGTCATTTAAAGTCTAATAAATATGTTAGTGTCAACTGCCATGTTTAATACTTCAATTCTTTATGTAAAGGGATGTAAGTATTTTCCTGCTTGGGAGGACATGCTAGGCTTGCTCTTGACACCCATCCTCCTTTAATAAGTAAATAAATGAGGAAACGGAATCTTGTGAGCCAACTAAGCCCCACAGAAGCATTCTTCCTGTCACACATCTCATTCAGCAGAGTTTTACCTGCAAGTTTAAACTCATACCTATAAATAGTAGCTAAATCTTCTCTTTTTGTTTCATTGTCCTCCAGGGATATATTTTCTATTAAATATTTTAAAGAGAGATAAACTAGGGGGCTTGAGGGGTAGCTCAGTTGTTTAAATGCCTGTTCTGGCAAACTAGTCAGGTGCAGGGGCCCACAGTTCGATCCCTAGCTCCACCTGCCTTAGCTGACCCGCCATTATGTCAACCTGAACCAGCCAAAAGAAACAAAAAGAAAGGATAGATAAATTAGTTCACAGAATACTTTGACATTTCTGAGTTTTCTGTCAAAATATAATTTCTATGGGTAGTTTTGACATGCATATATATGTATAAGTAGATATGATATACACGTACATGAATATATAAATAAGAATGTATAAGTAAATATAAATATGCTGTGTATATGTATATTTTCCATACACAGATGAATTTTTTTCAAAATATAAATTTCAAATAGGCAATCCTCCAGTGCTTAACTAGATTGCGAAAATTTAGGTGCATTCTTTATATTTTTCAGGTTATCTAACAAGTATATTTGTGTTTTAATAAAGAAGAACATTATAAGTAAATTACAATTTTATAATTTTACAGACTCTAACTATTGGCTATTTTCTAAAATATAAAGAAGTTAGGCAATAATGTCTAAGAGACAAACTTGGAGAGTCTGTAGTGTTGTAATATGAATTATTCAGTTCTAACCAGGCAGTTGGTTGCTAAAACTGCCTCAGTAGAAGTCTCAGGTTGCCTGGACTTCTCTTTTCAGTGGTGTGTAAAGCTGAGAGAGCTTCCTGACTGAAAGGAGGGGCAATGTGAATTCCTAGTATGGGTGGCCGCATTGCCCGGGCCTTGGGAAAGCACCAGGGAGTCTCTTACCTTGGTTTTTTACCACAGAACATTTTTTTAAAATTAATTTTGTTGAGAAACAAATACCAATGACACAGTTTCACCTACTAACAGGTTAGTAGGACAGTTAGAATAATTAATAGTGCAGATTGTCTTTGTAATAGTTATTCATTATACAAGATGTAGACATGATATCCTGTCCAAACCTCTGGCAAAACTAAACAAAAAAAGGGACATAAATGAAGAACCATTCTGTATCTGTATATACAAAACAGAATAGATATACAGCTACTTTCTCTTAATTCAATGACAAGAAAGATTTGTACTTACAGTGCTTGGATTTTTTTTCTGTTTTCTGAAACTATGGTATAGGGCTTCCCAGTGTATCTTTCCAACCTGGGCCCGAAGTGAGAACCAGCAGGAGCTGCCACATACACTGTTCAGCACACTTGCTCTGCCAAATTGCTTTGCACTGTTCTACTTACCCCAGAAATGAGCGTAACAGTTTTCCATAATAAAATAATTTCCAGAATATACGTGTGAGCTCACTGATCCATTGTGTTCCTCATCAGATTTAAAGCAACTGTATTAATCTTTTTATTGTCTCTCCTCATGGATAGCAGAATGACTGATGGCCTAGCATATGCTAGCTTGCATATGGTACCAGACAGATGGAGACTATTCAGGCAGAGGCTGGGTTGGACAAAGATGTAATCCACAATTTTGTGCTTCTGGGGAAAAAAAGGAAAAAAACATTTGGGAGGGATTCCTTTGCTTGTTTTTCTGAAATTTGAATTTTGAGTTAGGAGGGGAAAATTATCTTGAATTAATTGCTAACATTTCTACTGACATGAATACGACCAAATGAAAACACATTAGTAGTTAATAGCGACAGTCCAAACTTCTACATGAGCTTATTTATTAGTTGACTATATATAATGTTGTGCATTAAAAATAAATTCGAGCCTTTTGACCCCTTATTTCAGAAGCAGAAAATTATTATTATGACCTTACAGCATTTCTTCTTAATTTGCTTTGTACATCTGTTGCTCATTATTTTATTTTGGTAAATATGTATAGCACACACTGTTTTACATGATAACCTAAGTACAAGATACCATGAGAAACAGCAGAGAGTCACGTCTTCGTGTCACCTACTTTCTATTATGGCATGGCAGACAGGCACCTCAAAGGAGACATAGTCCATGGCAGGCCAAAGGTAGCCCTGCAAGCAATGGTTGACCACAGCTCTTTCTAGCCCTTGTTTTCATCTACTTCAGGTAGGTAGCCCTCGGGGTCTACCAGATAGCTCGGGAACTAAAGCACCTGTTTGGACAGAGCTCAGCTGCCAGGGTTTGATCCCTGACATACCCACATGCCGTGCTGGCCCTGCCCCTGGAGCATGCGGCCCGCACCTGTAATCCCAGCGCTTGGAAGGCTGTGAACAGAAGGATCACTGTGAGTCCAACCCATGTAGTGAGACCCTATACGCCCTGTCCTAGAAAAAAGAATAGGGAGGCCTCACCCACTCAGTGCTAGTGCCCTTGAGCCCAGCACCGCACCCTGAATGAATCCTAGCTTCACACTCTAGAGCCAACCACCTCAGAGAAAGCTCCGCTTATAACTACATGCGGCTTTGGAGACGTCCGGACACAGCCACAGCACACGTGCTGCGGAGTAATTTACACAGGCCAAGAAGGAAGACACTTCATCTCGTAGAGCGAGGATTCTATTGTTTTATTTCAGAAAATTACAGAAGATGCCTCCAACAAAATGTCATCTCTAAAGGAAATCTCTGTGTAAATGAAGAAAAGAGTGTAAAGTTGCTGAGAGACCATGCAGGTCTACATGAGGAACAGCAAAGGTTAGTGTAGTTTAAGTGTGTGAGCAAGCCAGAAGGTGACGAAGAAGCTATATGTTGTGCTGGATTCTTAAGCCCCATTGAGCCATTTATTGGAACTTTCCCTAGGAAAGGAAAAAGCCTAGACATTCTAAAGGGTTCAATTTACATGCCCTTAGGGCTCTGAACTGAAACAAAGGATTGACAAGTATTTTTTGAAGGATAGTTTTTCTTTTATTTATGGAAGCAGAAATCGCACTCAGTACCTTGTGCTTATGAGGAAGGTGCTGTGTCATTAATCTGTATCTTGGCCTAACTCATCCCTTTTGGGAAAGTATTATAATAATTTAGATGAGAGAATTATGGTACACCTTTATATTTTGGATATAAGTTTCAAAAACTGTTAGTATGCCTTTTGATATATGGATCATGGGATAGAAAATGCAAAACAAGTTTTAAAGGACCCTTCCTTAAAATACAATAGAAGCTGGTATGTCCAGAAGGATCAAATAAAGTTCTCTCAAAAGCCTTCCTTATACAGAGGCAGGGTAATACAGACAAGAATTATCAGGATAAAATGTGCAGCATGCTGGAGACTCACTGAAGAATCCCCAGCAGCCTGAGAAGCATTTATCTAAGAAGAGGGGCTAAGAATAGGTTTGAAAAAGTGAAGCAGAGCTTTGAAGTAAGTAAATTCCCTTCACTACTGTACAATTCCATGGAAAACTTGAACAATCAGTTCAGTCTACACTCCTAATAAAAATAAGCAGGCTGCTGGTCCTGCAGCAGAATTGAAGCTCTGTTAAAGATCATGTCCAGGCCAGGAAGATGGCTCAGTAGGATAAGCACTTCCCGGGCAAGCACAAGGGTCTGAGTTCAATCCCTGGCAGAGCCAGGGATTGAAAAACAAAAGCCAATGCCCATGGACAGATGATAGCCCAGCAGATTAAATGCCTGCTTAAGCAGACACATGGGCTGAAGTTTCAGTCTCCAGCCTACCATGCCAGCCCTGTCCCTGGGGGCATGCTGAGTTTGAAACTGGGCATGGTGGCATGCACCTATAATCCCAGCACTTAAGAAGCTGAAAAAGGAAAGATCATTACAAGTCTGATTTGTGTAGTGAGACCCTGTACTAAATACCTAAAAAAATAATAATAAAGCCCATACACAGAAAATGGCCATGAACCAACTTTTCTGGTGATATGTTAAAAGAGCTCAGGGAAGGTAGGGGTGATTCAGGGTTTGCCATTCATATGCACCAGCTTGCCTGGCCTGATGGTAAGAGCAAAAACTAAGCGAAAAAAATTTTTTTTCACATTGGAAGATATGTACAGAAAACAATAACTTTGCAGTTGTCTGAGGCTCTTCTGAGGGGTAGTGGTTGGTGTGGGCATGGAAAAATCAAAAGGTAACCAGAAAGCTTTGAAGAAAATGCCAAGAAAATAGGTTCTGTAAGCACTTTATACTTTGGGCATTTTCCTGGAATGACTGTGTGCAGAGTGGGGATGTGAAACACTCACCATCCATGTGAGAAACTCTTAAATTATCAGCTCTGGTCAACTAGGGAGCTCTTTCTAGAAAGGGAAGATGAAATAGTGTTAACTGTCTATTTATTTAATGTCCCAACAGGCACAGAGAATACTTTGGCAAAGCCTGGGAAGAATCAATCATTCTAGGCACTTAAGGAATCAAAGATAAACTGACCACCAAATTCATAGCAGAGACTTCATGAACAGCTAAGCAGACTTGGCAATATTAGTGTAAACACCAGTGAGAAAGCAACACCAACCCTAAACCAAAGCACAGCAAAGTGAGTTTCTTGCTGCTGGCTTCAAAATATTTGGGGCATAAGAAGATGCGCAGAATAATGGGAACATAAATTGCATTTGGTGAAGGCGTGCAGTTAGAACCTGACCACAACAAAATGAAAACCTTTAAGGAGAACAGTCTATTTCCAGAGTTATGAGATTGCTGAAGTATAATTGAGAGTCTAGAATCAGTTGTTATATTAGAAGTCCATTCTATTACATGATGATGTCAGCAGCCTCAGGATAATGAGGGACATTAAGCCTCCATCTAATATGTGATAACTGTCTCACTGTGGCCTGTCAAACAAAGAATAGCATGTCAAGATTCACAGGATCCAAAAAGCTGAATACACAGCACTTGTATTTGGGGGGCAGTATTACCGCAGGTTGATCAGCCAGGAAGAGCCAGTAAAGGACAATGGTTTGCCAGACAGGTGGTCATGTATTGTGCATGGTCAGTTTGCTGAAAATAGGCTGAGAGCCTGAAGCATGCATTACAGCCTCTGTCACCATGAAACAAATAGAATAATTATTGACAAATCTCATAAATTTGGCATGCAATAGTGCTATTTGGCCCATAGCCCTCATTTTACCTGCATGCCTGGTCTGTGATAGCGGATGTATTATCACACTGGATTTCATAGTAGATATAGGTAGAGGTGGTGAATTTGGACAGCATTGGCTTGGTCAGAACATGAGTTCAGCTAGTCTCATCAAAGAACAGACTTCTACCTAAGTGACTCAAAGCAGAGTCCAATCAGCAACCGTGGGTTATTCTCCCATTTTATGGAACCAAAGAGGGAAAACTTTAACCTGTTAGTCTGTAGTCTTCCATGCGGTTTTCTAGAGAGTGAAGCAAAAGCACAAAATCTGCAACATGTATCATACCTGGCACAGAAGAGTCTGTACCAGCTTGTACACAGGTTGTCTAAAATAAAGGAAATGACTTTCACATGAGCTCATTGTGTTGATAAGTCACTCCCAGGGGGTTTTTGCAGAACTGATGTAGCCAGCTCCTTATGAACTCTGTGGGGTTCACGGATTGCTCTGCTTCTTGGCAGGTCTTCCTATGGCTCAGGCACTTTGTACACAAGCTCATCTGAAGGCTTGGGGTAGTTCTCCCATTGTCTCTGCTCTCAATGAACTCAAAAAACTCTTCTAAATTCAATGACCCTGCTCAGCTTTTAGAACTGTCAATCCCCTAGATTAAGACCTACATCCTAGAAGTATGCGAGAGAACTCATAGCGTCCATGCAGTTTATTCCTCTTCTCAGGGATCAATGTTCTGCACTCACCCTTTATCTGAAATGGACTATTCATATATTTTATCTATATTTCTAGTCTTTCTGGATGGGGAGTGAGTGTAAACCTCACTCCTTTATTCTGTGATGACTGAGAGCAGAAGGTATATCTTTCTCTTTTCTTAGTCAGTACATGTTTGCATCCCTTGTGTTGAGTCATGCACCTACTTTACCATCTTAATTCCTTCTCTTCATCCTCTCTCCCTCCCCTTCTTTCCTCCTCCCTCTCACCCAAGATTCCCTTCCTCCTTGAGAAACATCTATCTCCATATTTTGTACTATCTTTTTTATTTTGTTCTTTATGTCTATTCTTTTACCAAGCATTAGTAAGTGCTGGACTTTTCCTTAGAAGATGCTTATCCCAGGAGAAAAATAAGTGTCGGGGTGGTTCAACATTTAAGAAACAAAGACAGACAGCATAAGATATATTCAGAAATATTGTCCAGGACTTCACACATTCTTTGCCCTGTTCTTAACCATCACAAAAGAATATAAGTTGCAGAATTAATTCCTAAAATTCTATACAACAAAGGAAAGTGCATGCATTCTCAGGCGGGGCAGAGCCCTGTCGGTGACATTGCAGGATGCTCCTGCAATTACTCACTATCGACCTCCCCTCCACCCTGTTTTGCACACATTTTCCTTGGCAAGCATATTTCCTGCAGTAAGGCTGATGAATTGCAATCTGAGCTGGGAGCAGGCTCAGCATTACACCGCTGTGTTGATGGGCCATAGTCTGAAGATAAATGAATAGGGATTATATTCGATTTATTTGCTAGATTTTCCCATAAACTTCCAGCCAAGATCTTTTACAGAAAAAGGCAAAGCCAAACCAGAACCTTCCCCTCTTGTCCCTAGTACTTCAGTTTCTCTCTTGACATACTTGAGTGTTATGGTTTATGTAGAGAAGGCTTTCCCAAAGGACATAGGTGTTCAGAGGTGGGACTTTTTCTAAATTTAATTTAATTTTTATTTTTTGTTTTAAAAAGAATATAAAAATAATAAATAAGATATTAGTAATGATGCAGCATTTAAAAAAATAAAATGATAGTTATTTAACAGTGCTTATTATATTGTTCATTGTTGCCCTTAATGTAGTTGCTCAGATTACAGATGAAAACTTAAGATTGGTCAAAGTAATATTTTAAAGCTTTAACTGTCATCTTGCATAAACTAATAGAAATTAGTTATCCTGTATATGCATAAATGATTTTCCTCCTTTTCCAATCTTTTTGTCTTTACTTATGCCAATTGTTTATTTCTTATGCTCAGTTTCTTTCCCTTTTATATTATCTATTGTACCTTTCAGATTTCATTTACTCTTCAGGTTCTTACAGTGGGGAGACAAGATGATATTTACACATGGAGGTCTGATTTATTACACTTATGAATATAGCCTCTAGGCCTTTGGAAGATGACCAGGCCTCAGTGGACCTGCAGCTGCCTTGCTGTCGGGAGGTGGGAACTGGTCAGGTCAGGTGAGTCACTGGGGTGTGACACTCAGGGGCATCTCTCTGCTTCCCAGTGTGAGCAGCTTTCTTCTATGGCAGGTCCTTCTTGTTGTTTCTGAGTGGAAATAGACCTATCCTTTCTTAAGCTGTCGGGTGCTGGTCTACATTTTAACAAGGAGAAAGTGACTTAAGAACATAGGTTTTGAAATAATCCCACGTATTACATGCTGATCTGTCTGAGTTGTACTGTTCCTCTGATCAATATCTCGTCTTATTTCTTTCAACCCTATTGCCAAAGATTAGTTCTAAGACACATTTTCTTATGCTTTCAGATAGAGATATTATAGTGAGCATTGTTTTTATTTTTGTTTACTTACATATTCCATATTTTGCTCATCCTTGGGCTATCAGCTGCCCTCAGTACTCCAATGAAATTTTATGAGGTACTATTCTCTTTACCCACGTGAATTATTTATTATTATTATTATTATTAATTATTTTGCAGTGCAGGTATTGAACTCAGGACCCTGTGCTTGCCAGGCAAGTGCTTATTCTACTGAGCTATCTCCCCAGCCCTTCCACTTTCATTATGTGAGATGCGCTATCGAAATGGAAGTTAATTTGTAGCCATTAACAACTTGTAACAGGCCTTGTATTCTGGACATCCATAGAGTACCTAATTCAATAGCTTCAATGTTAATGTTACTACTTCGAATGTGAAAATGAATAAATTCAGATACAGAAAAACTAAAGCTTGTGCTTAGAAATCTTTTACTTCCCAAAATTCATAAATATTTCCTGTATATTCTTCCCTTCTGCACAGATTATAGTGTTTTTTTATACATTTTTAATTATCAAAAACTGCTTATTGCTGTTCTCAACTTATATTCAGTACTTATAAATAACAGAAAGATATTCAAAGTAGATAAATACTATTTTTGATTCAAATCTCATCTTCCTGCTGTGAGTAATCAACAATGTTTGCTTTTATATTACTTATATACAAGTACATACAAATAGTTGTGGTCCTTCTGCTCGTCATTCTGTCATATGTCATCGTAGTATTAATTATATTTTGCAACTTGCTTATACTTAAAATTAAATGATTTGCCTTAATCATACAATATTGTCTTTTTAAATTGCTGCACAGTATCACATTATATATTATACCTTAATTTTTAAAATAATTTCTGCAGTACAGATTGTGGATAATACTGTGGCCTATACTACGATAGAAACATTTTACATGTGTTAATAAGTTACTCTTTTTATTTTGGTCTTTCAGTTTAGGATACTGTAATTTAATTATCAAATACACTCAGTAGCTCTGCCAGGCTTTCCTCAATCATGCTAAGGAGGGTAAATGATACCCTCAGTGTTTCCTGAGTTTTGTGCTCATTGACGTTGCCAACCAGACATAAAATTCCTGATTCATTACCATTAGCTTTCAAAGATATTGAGTCTTCCAATCAGGACATTATCAGTGAAGGTCTGTAGAATTATAGAAATAAGAGCCTGAAATGAACTTTTGGATCAACTTTTCTATATTAATGAGAATAGATATGGATATGAATATGGATGTGGATGTAGATATAGATAGATATAGATATACACAAAATCTATTTATCTACCCATCTATCTATCTAGAATTTATCTTTCTACTTGAATAGAAAGGAGGAAAAAAGAAGAGGCCTTCAATGAGGACTGGAATTTATCCAAATGAATGATGGAGTCATGTGAAAGTTGGAGAAAAAGTTATTACAACCCTGAGAATTGGGTCTAGCAATATCATATTGTATAATTAAGATGGCCCAAGTCAGTAGGACCTCACTGTGCAGTACTTTCAGGGCACTATTTCTTTATTTAGGTCTGAATGCCAATTAGGAGACATTCCACCTTCAAAATATGAATAGCCTAGGAAGGTTTGAGAGCTAAGAGAAATGCATTCTGATTTCAAAAATAATCTTAAAAAATTCTGTCAAGATTGAGATATGATTCTCACTACACATAAAGATGAAATTTAGTAATACCTAGACATTATAAAAATTAAATTATGCAGTTCTTGTCATGGTGCCTGTCAAACATACAAATGATAGTTCATCTTTTCTTATTCCAGCTAATAGTAGGGAAAATCTATGATATCTAGGAAATTAGAGTACTTTATTCTATCATCTGGTTTGTGTGTTGACTTTCTCATCTCTGATTTATTCATCAAAATTGTCCACGAGCTCAAGTATTCTCTTGGGTGTTGGGACTCTGACTCCCCTCATATGACAACAGAGAAAATGTGTTTATTTAGATGAAATGAAAAAGACTGGCTCTGTTTTACATTCTTGATGATGACAATTGTGTCTAGATGCTTATTCCATACTTTTTTCTTAATAGTGTCACCTTTTAAAGGACAAATACATTATTTGTTTTTAAATTCAGGACTTATTACAAAAGCTAGTAAACAAGGAACAAGAAATAATAAATAAGTTAATGAACTCCGACTTCTCTTTCCTATAAGCTGAGTCATTACTCTATTATGACAGTCACGTATTACGTTTCAAAAATCTAGCGGGATCCTAGTATCATCGACTAATATAATGGCACTTCATTTTACTGATAAAGGAATAGAAACTTAGGAAGGTAATTTATAAACCAATATTTGCCAATCTCTAGATAGTTTATTAAGTTTGAGAAAGTTATTTAAGATGATTTCTAGAAAATAAAAATAAAACATCGCTATGATATGTTCATACAATAACTCATTGATCTAAATGCCACAAAGATTCATTTTCTGTTATGGAAATGCATTACAGTACCACTTATACTTAGTCAGATGGGAACACTTAATATTCCTATGCATGGATTATCAATACTAGTGGGATGTCAATTTCTTTATCTTCGCTTTGGGATGTTCTATTATTTTGCTCTGTAATTTCATTCTCTGGTTTCATCACCAGATGGTGCCAGTGTGTCTCTGTCACTGTGAAATGGGAACTATCTGATGACCTGTATGGACTTGTAGTGGGCATTAGATGTAGGTCTAGTAAGTTTCAATGCCCCAATATTTTCCTCTTGCTCTTGAAATGACAGCATGTCCTCTCAAACAATTGGTGACTATACCTCTTGAAG
This sequence comes from Ctenomys sociabilis, assembly GCA_004027165.1. Taxonomy (NCBI): domain Eukaryota; kingdom Metazoa; phylum Chordata; class Mammalia; order Rodentia; family Ctenomyidae; genus Ctenomys; species Ctenomys sociabilis. Next base: position 2,549 of record PVKA01037340.1, on the reverse strand, counting down.
TTGTCTCCAAAGTTCACAAGACTGTGAACTTTGAAGTTCTATGGTCATGTATGACACCTGTGACTTCTGATGCAGGGAACTTTGACTACCTTTTATAGGAGCACATATGTGTGTGTATGTGCATGCACACACACACACACATACATACACACATACCACTAGCATATACGACGACTATATTTCAGGAGTATGGTCATTATTTTCATTTTGACCCATGTACGAGAGTCTTCTACTGAGCCCATGTATATAGCACATATGAACATCAATCCATACTTTCACAAGTTGGTAAAAAGTTTAACCACAATCATCTGAGTTCTCCTCACTTATCTTAAATTTTTTGCATCTTATAATAGTGATCAAGGAACACTAACTGGTCACAAATCATCTCTCCTTTTTTTTTTTTTTTTTGAGAATTTCATCACTACAGTGGAAAACTCCACTTCCTACTGCTTCTGTCTTCATGAGTATGGAAACTCTGTAGCATGTGGAAGGCTATATGCTATCTAGTCTTCTCAGTATGACCACATAATTACTGTGGAGATTATGCCACATCCTCAGTGTGAGGCTAAGCTGAACCTCATTTTCAATATCCATGCTTACCCATTAACCTGAAAAAATCTTTTCTAAACATTATGATAAAACACAGCTTCTCAAATCCAGTTCTTTGCAATAGGTTTTGAGACTTGTAACAAAGTCAAGAAGCACAAACTTCATCTGTGAAAGGAAAGGGGCAAAGGACAAGTTATGATGTGGAAGATTAAAGCCAGAATTGTAATTAAGACTGTGAATCTCCATCTCAGGAATTATCTTTATAAATATGCACATAAATTCATTAAATAGCTACAGACAGCATGCACCACACTTTATTTTCATTGTGTTGCTATGTGCCAGAAGCCAGATTATACAAAAACAAAACATGTGAACAATGTCTGCAGTGCGAGAGCTCACTAATGAGCAAATGTCCCTGAATCAATGATTCAGTTAATTTATTTATGACTAATGAATAAATTAATTATATAATGTTTTAATACCAAGTGCATTTAATGCAGCTCTAAATTATTAAACTACAGTGTGATATGCATAATTTTCCATGATTAATCTGACTTTACTTAGCTCATGATGAATGTGTATGTGTTGAGTTAGGAGAGGCTGGACGAAAAGAGAGAATACAGAATTCTTTGTATTCCTTACAGATTACAGATTCTGGTCTTTTCATCCATATATTTTGTTTGCAGCTTTTTGGTGTTGCTGTTGCTGTCCACTATCAGGGTAATTAATCACTTCCAACTGAAGCACTTTCTGTTCACTCTGAGCAGTACAACTTTTACAAGTAAAATTGATTAACTCAAGGAACACTAATTAATGAAAATTTTTTATGAAGTGTTTTTTTTCCAAAAACAAATTCTTCCAATACTTCCCACAAATTGTATTGTAACTACCCTTTGGCAGGTGACCCAAGTGCCCACGGACTTAATTAAACATTTAATCATTGAAATAGCTATAAATGTCAAAACCTTAGCAACCAAATTCCTTTATGGTCCAGAGCACACCAAACTGTGAGTGTGGGGTAGGGTGGGGTGAGCACGTAGCTCACCTTGAAGATAAAGACAACTGAAATGCTGAGTACATTCAGAGTCTGTTTTTAAGGTGCTTTCTGGACTAAAACAAAAAATATGTTCTTCCCTAGCCTGCAGTATCTGGGTGATAATTATATTCGCTTCCATAGCAGAGCTTTTTCTTTACTGTCTCTCATTCCTAAACCTTTCAATATTGATGCATTGCTTTCTCTAGGATTTCAATTTTTATATAATGTCTAACTTTCGGGATGTTATAATTTCTTAAACTTATTATCCTACCTTAGTTTAAACAGTTCTCCCCTAATCTTCTTTCTTTCCCAGAAATGCTAAATAATTGAGTTTGTTATACCCATATTTTTCTCACTTGCCACTGCACTGTATTTTATCTTTAAGACTTATTTCATTAACTTTTATACCCATTTAAAAATAATCTTTAGCATTACACAGGAGCCATTGGAAGAAAATGAGACATCCTATCTTTATTCAATCATTCATTTGTTCTTCTATTCATGAAACATTTATTTAATGCCAATTATGAGCAAGGCCTTGCATATAAAGAGAGGCATGAAACTCATTCCCTGCCTTCCAAGATTAGATAATAATAGAATAAATTAAATGTCAAATTTAAAAGAATATTGAAGGTCACCTAGGTCAGAAGCTGTAAGGACAAGATGTACCACAGTTGCTTCTGGGCTTTTATTTATTTTATTTTTTTAGTACAGAGTCATGGATCTCATACCCCAGACATTCAATAAATATCAAAGTATTTTGGAAATTTACATTTCTGTGCATATGAAATGACTGCTGGACATTAGAATAACAATGAAAAAGGACATGATCCAACCATCATGTCCATGTTTCAACATCCAATTTATTTCTTGAATTTCATATGATAATAATTCTATAATTTTAAATGTAAAAATCAAAAATATCAACAAATGATATTTTGACAAAGTAGAGAACACTGTGAAA
>PVKA01037339.1:0-21072 GCA_004027165.1 Ctenomys sociabilis | reverse complement strand
ATATATATATATATATATATATATACACACACACACATATATATGTATATATATAATATATATATATAATATGCTTGTGTTGATGATTTCCATATTTAATTTTTCTGTGGACTTGGATGAAGGAGGGTCTTAGTGGCCACAGAGGATTTGGCTCAGAGCACTGTTTTCAAATTAATTCCAGAGCAATAAAAGGTCGTGGAACACAGCCATCTGGAGAGAGCTTAAATCCTTTAACCCTGTTTAATCAGATAAGGTGAGCTACGCGAGAAAAAGAAGATCTTTCCCGAGAAAAGTAGTGTTTTGCTGAGGCTTCCGTTTCTCAGCTGGCCAAGGTAAGATCAATAATGTTGAGCCACAATCAGCAAGTTCAGCCTTTGCTGTTCGAGAAAATTTTGCTGCATCACAAGCTAAAACTTTCCTTCTTCATAGAAGAAAGTCATCCTTTAAGTTACTTGTTCAACAATTGGCCTTCACAAATACAAATAAGTACTATAAGGAGGCCTTATGGGTCTACAAATAATGGACTATGCAGTCTGAGATGATTCAAGTTCATGCAGACACTGGCCCCTCGTGTACAAGGTGCCACCAGGACAGCAGCTATCACCCAGGGTATTCAGCCACAGTCTAGAGAAAAGGGAAGAACAAAGTCACTTGCTCAGCTGCAGTGGTGGGACACATTTTGCCTGAGATGGCTCGGATGCACCTGTAAGGGCAGCACAAGACCTTCCAGTGTCTGCACGAAGTGTGGACAAGGGTATCATTGGGCAGAGAAGTGTAAATCCAAAGCTGATGTGGAAGGCTGACCTACTCTGGGAAACTTCCACCTAGACCTCTCCTGTCCCCCCCCCCAAGAAAAGTACCACTGCATCTAGAGATTCATGTGGCAGCCTGGCCGGCGAGGTGCAGCAGATCTGACGAGGGGCCCACACCATGGAGTTGTTGTCTGTGTGCTGCTGCAGGCTCTGAAGGATGGGCTGGTGGAGGAACAAAAGCCCAGCTAGCCCCACCTCTGGTGTGCTGCCATGAACTCTCAGGCCCTTCTGGCTTTTAAACTACCAGCCTGCCTGTGGTACAACACTCATGCCAAGCTTGGCAGTGGAGTCTGTAAGGCCAGGAGGTAAAGGATTGGCCAGGCAGGTGAGCAGCAATTCTCCAAAAGCTACACCTTCACTTGGCTTTGCAACTTCACCACCCCAGGCAACACACCACACCTGGAAGAATCCACAATCTGCTGATCGCTGGGCAAAGACTGAGCCAGGAATCACGGCGAACACCTCTGACAGCCTGTGGCTGCCTGCAGGCACTCAAAACTGACAATGGCTCAGCTTATAGAAGTACTACTTTCCAAACATTTTGTAAAATTTTTAATTTGTCCCTTAAAAGGGAAATTCCTTACAACCTTCAAGGTCAAGGAAGTATTGAATATGCAAAATTGAACTACAAAAACAGAAAGGACAATCATTCCCTAATAGAAAAAAAAATGTTTCCTTCTAATTCTTTTTAAGACATCTCTTCTAACTAGTCAAAATATTCTGACTAGTCTATTTGTGATTGCAGTATTCTAAATTCGTAAGAGTTATTATAATTCAATTTAGCAGAAAATATATTTGAGTGCACTCTGATTTTGCAGGCAGGTCATCCATGTGTGTCTATTCAACCAGCCTATACAGAATATCTATGCATTTTTGTTTGTTTGCCAGATTCTTTGTATATTTGTTTGTATCTTTGTTTATCAATTCTGTAAGCAGCTTTTTTTTATTTGAAAACTATAGTTTGTTTCTGTTGTTCTTTTTCCTTTACACTTCAGAGTGTTCAAAATTTAGTTGGTGTTATACTTTAACAGCACTCTTCTACCTGAGCTGCCAGCTAGTCAATATGATATCGAAATTAGTTTTCTCAGAGGTCATCAGTAATTTGGATATGCAACTATGTGAGAACACCTTGGGCTTGAAGATTGGACAGATTCCAGATGTTGAATAAAGGAGCAGCTGCCTGGAAAAAATTATTCCAGCTTTTGTTCATTAATAGGAAGCCAAATAATCCCCATAGGTTTATGAAACACTTCCCAAAAAGTTGCTTTAAAAGTGTACTCTTATAATACATTTTTATTGGTCATTTTCAGAAGATTAAGCTTTCTAGGCAATAAGGTTTTATGTTTTAAAGGTGTTCTGGTACAAAACTAAATTAAGAATCTTTCATATGGCTATGGCAATTGATATTTTAATCACGTGATATGTTAAATATATTCATGCATTCAGATGTACAGGTCTTTCACAATGAAAAAGAGCATTGTTTATGGTGTTAGAAATTTTTTTCTCAGATTCAGACATTTCCTTTATTTTGAGCACCAGTTGCTTTTGATATGAGGTCAATGTTAAGCCAATATGAGATTACTGGTCAGTAAGAATGACAAAAAGTGTGTGTGATGTATATGATATGTATATGGCATTACACTTGAGGATACCTAGACATTAAGAAGTCCATGTAATGTCACAAACTTTAATAAGACCCATTAAAGGACAACAAATAAGGTAAAAGCTTCTTGAGTATTATATAGAGATAATTGATTAAAAAGGTTATGCTATGTCAAAATGGAAATTTAAGTGTACTGCAAATTGTCACCATGATTTCTATGCTACAAAATTATGTATGAGTTTGATATAAATTTTCTGTGCAAAAATTATATAACTGTTATCTCTTAATATTCTATACAAAGTCAATTACTACAATATCTATGGTTAAGTGAAAATAATGGTTCTACTGCATGTTTCATTATTGTTTTTATCTGACTTTTTCTTTTAACTTTTAAAAATTATTTTTATTGAGAAAGAAATAGCAATGAGACAGTTTCGGACCAGGTTAGCAGGACAGTTACAGGAATTAATACATTGCATATTGTTGTCTTGTAGTAGTTATTCATAGTACAAGATGCAGACACGATATATTATCTAAACATTATTAGTACAAATCTTCTCATTGAACTAAGAGAAAGTAGCTGTATATCTATCCTAACTATTTTGTATATACAAATAAATATATTTTTTTCACTACAAAATGGTCCGTTGTTTGTATCCCCTTTTTTGTTTACTTTTGTCAGAGATGGGTATTCCATTGCCATTTAAATATTGTAGGTAGTTGAATTCAACAAAATAATCCAATATAGTCCATCAGTCCATAATAGTAGTGGGCTATTAGCAGAACTGGCAATGTCAAAATTTGTTGACTTGAGCCTTTTACAGCTCAGCATATTAATATGGCTTTAATTTTTATACTTCATGTTTATGTTTTTCTGGATGGTTAAGACCAAGATAAAGCAAGACCTATGCAACAAAATACGTGAATTTTGTATCTGACAAGGTCAGTCAAATCCCCTTAGAATTTACCCTATCACCCTATTCTGCACTTTGTAAATCCTTTGTAGATCCTCAGCCATGTGGATGAGTCACAGCCATTGCTTGACCAATTTGCTCTCTGTGAAAGCTTGAGAGAATGTTTTCTCTCCAGGTGAGACTTTGTATTTCAAAGTGCTTAATATTCAGATAAAAATATTAATGTCATGACCACTACTCCAATCATGATGCAATGTTGTTAATCTTCTGGATGTTCAACAACTGAACTTTGGAGACCAAAAGCTTGAAAAAATAAATAAATGGACTATGAGAAAAGCCAGTATTTTCTCTCCAGCCCTTCAAAGACAATGATGATCCAGGATATGAGGGAATTTATTGAGTACCCTATAACCTGTGGAGTTGCACAAATTATTGACCAAAGACATTGTGAGAACAAAGAGGAAAGAAATCGATGGTGTGTATAGTCTTCATAAAGAGCATCACTAAGAGAGAAAAGTCTACAAAGCTTTCATAAAAAGTAACTTAGTAACACAATGGCCTTGACTGATATGGATGGCTAACACTGGCAGAAAAAATTGTGAGGGACTACAAATGGTGCAAATGTAAATCCTGAGTAGACTGACCTTTTTTTTTTTTTTTTTCCCAGAAATGGGGACTGAATTCAGATCGTTGCGCTTGCCAGGGAAGTGCTTATTCTACTGAACCATCTCCCCAGCCCCGTAATTAACCTTGATAGATAGCAAATATTTAATTTTAATTCATACAGGTCTCACTTTCACTTAGTCTTTAATATTCAATAGATATGGACAACAGCATGAAAAAAAATGCAGGTTCACAGTCCTCCAAATTCAACTGACCACCCATCAGTTTTGCAACTACGAAACGAAAAGGGAGATGGTGGGGACAGCTGAGGTGGTGATTATTCACATATGTGGAGCTAAGAGCACAGATTACATGAGAAGCAACCTGAAGACATGGAGTACAAAAGTGAACAGGCACTTCACCCAGGAGAACATGGGATGTGAGAGCCAAGCTAGTTGCTAGGCAAAGTGGTTTCACAGGACATCAGCCTGTCAAGCATCTAAATAAATGTGCTGTGGCTGTTGAGCACCTCCTTGCTCCATCAAGAGGGCATCCCTGACCCAGCCTTTCACTTCTTGTCTTTGCTTTTTCCCTTTCTCACCACCCTTTGTGGTCCTCACTTTGGGAATTTCAACAGCCGCGTTGTCTACCTGGAGTAAGGTTATGGGCTGAGTAACTCAGCTCCTGGCCTCTCAGAAAAACCATGATCAACCTAAGTTTCAGTGGGATGGAAAGCACAGATCACTGGGATTATCTCCCTCCCTACCCTAATGTACTGTAATATTCTGAGGATCAATCAACATAGATCTGGACTCTGCACAACCCCTGGGCCGCCCAGGAATAGGAGAAACATGACCTGAAGTGAGTTTTTTCTTTGTTTTTTAAAAGAAATATTTATTCTTGATTTTAAAGGAATGTGAACATTGTTCTTAAATTTTCTGTGTTGCTGTTTTGTTCTATCCATTTCTCATTTCTTTTTTTCTTTCTTTTCCTCCTATTTTTCTCACATTGCTCAAAGCTTACACACAATCTTCATTTATCCTTCAAACTTGTATCTAATCACTTTATCTTCTGTTTTCTCCTCTTACCCCTTTCAAATTTTCTTCCCTGAGAATAAAATTCATATATTTGAGATTGATATTTCTTATAAACAACTTTCTCTTTTGTTTTATTTTATTTCTTATTTCTTTCTTTTTTTTTTTTTTTTTTTTGTATTTTAGTACAGGATCTATAGTCTCACTATGTAAAAGGTGAAAGATTTATACGATCTGAAGAGAAACCAGAACATTATCACTATGTAGATCAGACTCAAACTTAACCTCCTGGTTCAGCCACCCAAGAGATGGAATTATAGGAGGGCACCACCATGCCCAGGCCTAGTCATGGTCTCAGTGAGCCCAGTGGCGAGGCTGGCATGGCACACTGGGAATCAAACCCCAGCAGCCATCTGCCTAAGCAGGCATTTTATTAATCTGCTGGCTATTTAGCCGGCTCTCTCATTTCTTTTAAATTTTGTTATGTAATTAAAAATTTTCTTCATATGATTAAAAAGTGTCAACTGAATAGTTACCACAATGTTTGGTTTTCTAGCCTATTGCTGTTACTAACTATTGTAATTGATGCCATTGTTATTAATACTACTAATATTAGTACTATAGATTGAACTACTTTAGTCAAAGTGACATTGTTGTTCTAATCAGTATTTTTTCCCTTGTATTCCAAAACTATGATTGCCTGAGGGTTGTAAACAACACTATAGACCAGTACTAGAGAACCTGGGTCTAGATCAAAGATGTAGCAACTTCTCATCCCCAATAAGTTGAAGAGGTAGGATCCTGCAATAATCTCAAAAGCTAAAGTCTGTTATACCTAAAAAGATATCTCTAAAAAGTAGTCATTTCCAAAGGAATTAGAGTACCCAAGAGGCAGTGAACAGGAATAATTTAAAAACCTCCACTCAGAACTCTCTGCAATAGTATCAGTGGGAACAATGAAATAAAAATGAATGGGATCAAGAAAAATCAAGTTGTCAATGATTTCTCAGACAACTAAAGATGATGACCATAGTGAAGGAAGTGCTTAGTGAATTTAGACTAGATACAAATAAAAAAATAGTGAAACTTAGAAAAATAATAGAAATGCTAAAAGGCAAAAATATAAAAGAAATGGAATCCATGAAGAAGATTCAAATGGGTGTTTAAAAATTTTATTCAAATTTTATACAGCACAGTGAACCAGTATGAGGACAGAGGCAGATAAAGAAAACAGGTTTGTGGTTAGTGATCATGAAAACAATGATTTTTTTTTAAATACAAAGGCACCATGAAGAATCAATGAAACAGCTAGCTGTAGATGATGCAAAACAGAATAATGTAAGATTGACCACAATCTATGATAAATCAGGAGATAATGTAAATGACATAAAAAACTTGTTCACAGAGTAAAAACTTTCTAATCACGAATTTGACATACAGTAACTGAGTGTATAGAACTCCAGATAATGATAAAGCCCCTAAACACCTACACCAAGACATAGCAGCAAAAACTAGAGAATTCAAGAAAAGAATACAATACTAAAAGCTATTAGAGAACAAAATAAATCACCTACAAAGGAAAACTCCCTAATGGATGTAGAAACAAAAAGTCCTCAGTAAGGGGGCTGGGGAGATAGCTCAGTGGAATCAATGCTTGCCTGGAAAGCACAGGGTCCTAAATTCAATTCCAGGTACCACCAAAAAAAAAGTCCTCAGTAAGATGCTAGCAAAGAGAATGCATCAAATCTTCAGAACATTATAAACCATGACCAAGTAGGTATCATGCCAGAGATTCAGGAATTGTTCAAGATGCACAAATCAATAAATATAAAAAACCATGTTAACCGAACCAAGATTAAAAAGAGAAAAAAAAAAGACACATGTTCTTCTTAGTAAGTGAAAATAAAGCATTTGACAAAGTTCAATGTCCATTCATGATTTAAAAAATACAGAAAATTGAAATAGATAAGTCTTTACCTCAATTTGATAAAAGTCACCTACGATAAATAGCTAAATTATTTGAAATGGTTAAGAAATGCAAGCTTTCACTTGAAAATGAGGAATGATATAAGGATGACAACTATCAATACTCCTATTAATATAGTTTTGAAAACATTAGCCAGAATAATTAGACAAGAGAAAGAAATAAAAGGAATAGTCATAAGGATAAAATATTAAATAGTCATTATTTGTGAATAATATGGTGCTCTGCATGGAAAACCCAAAAGATACCATCAAAATGTTCCTTTTATTTTGCAGCACAGCTACATACAAAACCAACACTCTGAAATCAAATAAATCCAGATGAATTCCTTTACCTGAATAACAAGCCCAAGAGAGAAATTAAGGAAACTACACAGCAGCATAAAAAAGAAGTACTTTGTAGTCAGTTTAAGGAGGGAAGTAAAAGACCATAACTTTGAAAGCTGCAGTACTCTGAAAAAAGAGATTGAAGAAGCTATTACAAAAGGAGGGCCAGGGTGATAGCGCAGGGTCAGGGAGATAGCTTGATAGAATAGGTGACTGCCTGGCAAGCACAGGGTCCTGGGTTCAATCCCTGGTACAGAAAAAAAAAAAGAAAAATTAAAAAAAAGAAAAAGGAATGATATTTCTTAATCTTGGGAAGGAAAAAACAATATAGTGAAATTGGACAAACTTCCAAAACTGGTATATTGGTCTAATGCAATCCTGATCAAACTACCAATAGGATACCTCACAAAATTAGAGAAAACAATGATAATTTCATTTGGAACCAGAGCAGACCTAGAATTACAAAATACTTCTGGCTAATACAGACAAGATAGGGCGCATCAAAATCCCTGATTGGAAATTATCCCTCATTCATACACTGTGTCTACTTAAGAAATTTATATATTTAATTAAGTGACACAGCAGAAAGCCAGGATAACTAGTTTGTACACACCTCATCCTGCCCAGGAAGAGGGCCTGGCTAGTACATGATTTCTACAGCCCAGTCCCAGGCTACATTTTTATAATACAAGGAGGGGAGAGAGGCTGGCTAGATCTGCAGCTGAGGCCTTCCCTTTGCTCTTTGCTGTGTTCTGCTACCATGTTGCTCTCTGCCATGTGCCCCTCTGCCTGGGAGCCAGCCGATTGTAGAATGAAACCTCCACATACAGTGAGCTAAATAATCCTTTCCTTCTTTAAATTTAGGTGTCAGGTATTTTGTCTCAACAAAGAGTGAGAAGTAACTGAGACATTCTGTAAAGCTATGGTCATAAGTGTACCATAGTACTGATGAAAAAACAAGATGGGATTAAAGGAGCAGATTAAAAGATGCAGAAGCAAGTTTAAACACACCCACCCACCTTAAGTTTTACAAAGAGGTCAAAAATATTCACTGGAAGAAAGGCAGCATTTTTTTTTTTTGACAGCTTCTTTAATAAACAGTCCTCAAAAACTTGACTTCCCATGTGCAGAAGATTTATTCTATAATTCTCATAATAAGTTAAAACTGAAATGGATCAAATATATAAACATTAAAACAAAAACACTGAATCAATTAGAAAGTAAAATTCCTTATAATATGTGTATAAATAGAGAGCTTATGAGCAAAACTTAGATTGCCCAAAAAAAATCACAAAAATAAAAAAACTTGGATTTCATCTTATTGAAAGGCATTTGAAGAGCATAGGAAAGGAGCTATAAAGTGAAGAGAAAACCCACATATGGAAAATAATTTTACCAGCTATTCTTCAGACAAAATATTAGTATCTCAAATATATAAAGTACTCAAGCAAATCACATCTCCCAAATTTATAGTCTAATCTAAAAATGCATATAAAAATGAATAGATATTTTCAGATGAAGATGTACAAAGAACAAATGAATATATGAAAAAATATTCAACACTGTTGATCATTCAATCGATGCAAATTTAAAACAACATGGATATTTCACCTCACTTATAAAAGAACGGCCATTATCAAGCCATCAACCAATAACAAATGGTGATGGAAACATGAGAAAAATGAACACTTGTCTGCTTTTGCTGGGAGTGTGGCCTGCTCCAATCACGATTAAAATCAGGATGGCAATTCCTCAAAAAATTAAACTCTAAGGTTCTATTTGACCCAAATCTTCCCCTTCTTGGTATCTTTCCAAAAGAATTCAAAGCATCATACTACAGCAGTATATGTATGCCCATATTTATAGCAGCACAATTTTTAGTAGCAAAATCTTGGAAACAGACACAATGCCCATAAGTGGATGGATGGGTAAATAAGATGTGATATTTTTTATATAATGGAGTACTATACTGCCATCAGGATAAACTAGAAACATGTAAGTAAATGCATGAAACATGAAGCCTTATTCTTAAGTAAAATAAATTGGACATGCATTCACATATAACATCATCTTTGTGTGTTGTATGTGAGAAACAGAGTAAATAAGTACCAAAGTGTATAATAAATAAAGAAAATATGGATAAAATGTTCAAAGGGGGGGAGGAAGGAAGAAGGGGAAAAAGGAAAGGAAAGGAAAGGAAAGGAAAGAATAAAAGACAGGGAAAAATGGAAACAAATCTTTTGTAAATGAGGAAGCAAAGAGGGATTGAAGAGATTAAAGGGGATTAGGACAAAAAGCAATCACGATATACTATGAATAGGTGAAAACTCTAGGATGAACGTGATCATTATGTATATCTAAAATGTACCGATGAAATTACATTTAGTTAACCAGTGACCAAAGTTCAACCATTAACACCTTTGTTGCAAGCATCTCGTGGCTGTCCTGAAGTTCATCCGTATTTACTAAGTCTGTGGTTGTCCACAGTGATTCTTGGGCTCACATTTCCTCCCAACTTTACTTTCTTGAGACATGTTGTCACATTTTGGTACTATTTCATTATCAAAATTGTTGATTGTTTTTATATCTATCCTTGGTTTTTAAAAAACTACAGAAAAATATTATAAATATCTATAAAAGAACATTTTGAATTCATGAAAATCAGGGCCAGCCAAATAGCTCAGTGAATTAAAGTGCCTACAAGCAGGTGCAGGGCTGGGAGTTCGATGGCCCTGCTCCAAGGGCAGGCTGAGATGGAAACTGATACTGGGCCTGGTGTTGGGTGCCTGTGGTCCTAGCTCTTGGGAAGCTGTGAAAAGGCAGATCACTATGAGCCCGATATAGTAGTGATAGCCTGAACACCCTGTAGATCCTTTCCTAAAATACAATTAATATAAATGCATGAAAATTATCTATTCATTACCCAACTTTACAAATTCCCACAAATAAGAATTTTTTTTTTTTAAATGTGCTTAGTACAGGGTCTACAGGGTTTCACTACACAGATCGGACTTGTAATGATTCCCCATTTTCAGCCTCCCAAACACTGGGATTACAGGCATGTGTCACCACACCCAGTCTCAATCACTCTTTCAGCATGGCCTTGGGTACAGAACAGCATGGCATACTGGGGATCAAACCCCAATCCCTGCATCTGCTTAAGCAAGTGTGTTGATCTTAAAAGCAAGTGGGTTGAAGTCCCCACTGAGGACTGAGGTCAGTTCCAAAAGCTTGTAAACCACATGGTAAAGTACATCCCTACACTCATCCGCTTCTCTGGTAACAATATCTGTCTTAGTGCTAAACTATCTGACCAGCCCACAAGAATTTTTGTATTCTTTGCATCCTATCATTTTTATTTTAAAATTATTTCTATATTACAACATCTATTTTAATTGTAGCTACAATTCACCTTAATTTTTAATCATACTATTTGTTGAGTATTTTAAACATTTTCAATATTTGTAATATTTATAACATTAGTTTGAACTTTCTTGAATTAAAAACAGAGAAAAACATTGTGTTAACTAGTTCTGTCTAGAAGGACTTATTTGGCATCAAATATATTCATGGTTCTACAAGGGATTTATGGGTTGGTTTTACTTGATCAGAATTGGAAAAGGCCCAATGAGTACCACTCAGATCCAAAAACAAATGAGCCCCAAATGGCCATTTGCACCCCGAAGTTTCAAAGAATCCAGCAGCAGCCAAAGACTTCAGGCTGTAAGCTCTCCACAGAGTCACTGATATGAAGCTTTATCAGGTGTCCAGGGTGATGGATCAGTGAAATAAGTGCTTCACTGGCAAGCACAAGGGTGTGAGTTCAATCCCAGGTTCCTCCGAAAAAAAAAAAAAAAAGACAGACAGACAGATGGAAAGAAAGAAAGAAGGAAGGAAGGAAGGAAAGAAAGAAAGAAAGAAAGAAAGAAAGAAAGAAAGAAAGAAAGAAAGAAAGAAAGAAAGAAAGAAAGAAAGAAAGAAAGAAAGAGAAATCCCAATTTTGGGGCCAGGGAGATAGCTCAGTAGAATAAGTGCTTGCCTGGCAAGCACAAGGTCCTGAGTTCCATTCCCAGTACCACAAAGATAAAATTAAATAAATAAATAACATTAAAAAATGAAACATTATCAAAGCCCAGAATAGTCTCTCTGCCCAAGTAGCCTGAAGGAACTGGAAATTAGCAGCCAAAGGCAAGAAAGAGGACCAGACCTGCTTCAAAAAGTAAAATAGAAAACCCAGTGAGACAGACCGGTTGAAGTCCCCACTGAGGACTGAGGTCAGTTCCAAAAGCTTGTAAACCACATGGTAAAGTACATCCCTACACTGATCCGCTTCTCTGGTAACAATATCTGTCTTAGTTTCCCATCACTGGGAATAAGTAATGACACCTACAAATTGGCAAACAGCTATTTTTACTGCTCAGCTGGTACCAGCCCAGAAATACTATGATTGCTCCTCCTTGCTCATGCCCCACTGATCTGATTCTTCCAGGCAGGCCCCTTTTCCTAGCAGCACACTGAACTCTGGATTCATCAATGGATTAATGAACTGGTAAGTGAAATATCCACATGATTCAATCACCTACCAAATGCCCAGCTTTAGAACTCATTGCGTATCCAGCCATTTCAGACAGAAATGACTAAAACAAAAGAATATGTTGGCCTGAGAACAAAATCAAAGCAAATTTTAATTTGTATGAAAGTATCATTACAAGTAGTGCCTTTTTAAACTTCAGTTTTCTTTTCCCTTTTTTTTTTTTTTTTTTTTTTTGAGACAGGGTCTCACTATATAGTTTAGGCTCCCCTTGAGCTCACTTTGTAGCCCAGGCTGGTCTCAAACTCACTAAGATCCTTCTGGCTTAACCTCTTATAAAATAGAATTTAAATGTTATTTTTGATACAGGAATTGTAATGAATAAGGCTTACACTGAAAGCTTCTCTTAGATGGAGTCTACCGAAATACATACACACTTAAAAAAAACAATAAGTACTTGTATAAGTACTTCAATACTGTAGTTATTGGAACATTATTAGATTAATGCAAGTTACCTTTGGACCCTACAGTTGCAAGAGTGATCAGAGTGGTGACCATTAACTTGCAGGCATTTATTAGCATGAAGAACTGCTGCTCGGGTAACTGTGGTCACTGCGAGTGCAGCAGGCTGCACTGACATTTTCTCTTTTCTTCCCTGAGCGCCAGCAGCAAAGTGGTTTTCTGTGACATAGGCCATCGTCGAGGGTCCCTCATATGAAGGACCATGTGCTGAAAGAAAATTACTGTATTTCTTTTCCTGAACTGTGCATACTTTCTTTCTTTCAGACTCTGTATATAGGTAAGCTTCCTTATTGATTCATTTTATTCTGTATCTTTTGGCAGTATTCAAGATGATTTTTGAACCAGAAAAAATAATCCCCCGAATAATCAGTACTTTTTCCTTTTATAAACAGCATTTCACTATGCAGTTCAGGCTGGCCTTAAAGCTCACAATAGGGTAGGCCTGCCTTGGACTTGCTATGTTCTTCCTGCTTCAGCCTTCCAGGTGCTGGGATTACAGGTATGAGTCAGAACATCTGCCTTACTAATCAGGTTTCAAAAAAGTTATAACTTTGTGTAAATGTAATATAATCATGATTTTTAAAACATAAGCTGATAACAATTTGCCTTTATTCAAATACTTATACTTTGTACTCAAATTTATCAGTAAATATAAATGTAGATCACTAAAAATACTAAGTGCTGAAGTCCATGTTTATGCCTTTTATTTGAGAGATTATTTTAGAAATTTATATTAGATGCTGTTTAGTTGTATCCATCAACTAGATGTTGATACAAACATTATTCTTCCAGTGTATTATCATAATTCTCACATTCAGTGAAGATACTGTTTCACAGTTACTTTAGTAAAATTAATTTATGGCCCAGAAAATAGTGTTTTGGAAGTCTTATAAGTTATACAATAGATTTTATGTAGAAAAGTATTTATAACATAATAAAACTGGTAATATAGAACTTATAAATGAAAATATGCCTATAAGTTTTTGTGAGTAATGATAAACTCACATTTTGGTAAAGTGACTGAGAAACATTTCAAGGATCACAGAATTGTGGTACTCCACATAATTTAGCAGATCATCTTTTCATTTATTGTGAAATATGATGTTACTACAGCTTATAAGTACTTGAGATGTTCATATTATGGTGAGCGTTATGTAAATATATGTAGAACTGGTAAGCATCACATGTAAATTCTGTTGGATGTAGATTAGAGTGCTGATCCACTCAAGCTAGCAGGATTGTCTACGAAGTGAATCTCTTCAATACTATCTTGCAGTCATTTATCTAAGAAGACTTGAATCATTGAATTATTGTCACTTGAAGAGTTAATACAGAAAATTTTGAATATTTCTTCTTCCTAATAAAAAATCTTTTCCCAGGTTTCCTTTGAAATATATATTTTACAAAATTCTTCCGCAGATGGTTTCTGAACTCTCAAGAAAGGATAATTAAGGCCGGGGAGATAGCTCCATAGAATAAGCTCTTGCCTAGCAAGCTCAGGGTCCTGAGTTCAACTCCCAGTACCACGTAAAAGAAGAAAAAAAGAAAGGCTGATTAGAAAAAAGGGTTAAAATAATTCCTTTTGAGATTTTCATTGATCGCTAAGTGGAAATCAGGATATAATTCAAAATATGCTATTTAAAACATACTTTTCTAAGAAAATGATTAAAATTCTTTATTAACAGTCAACTTCTCCTTTTCCTAGCTTGGTAAACTAAACAAAAATTTAACAATTTTGGCGTTATACAATTGGGTTACTAACCCAGATACATTGTTGCCTACAAAATGTTTTAGAAGGTCTGGATGAGAACTGCTTGGGTTATACATTACCTTGCAGTATACCTCCTAAAACTTGACTAAAATCATAAATCTGTGAAAATAATTCATAAACAATTTCAACAAGTGTTACAGAGGTAAATGTGTTACTAACATGTAATAGATTTCCTAGAGATACTACTTTCCCAAATAGACTAATTATATCACATTAAATTTCTCAACATAATTTAAATAGGTCTGTGGATTAAAAAATTGTTACTTTTCTAAGTCATTAAAAGAACTCAGATTCATTTAAAACAGTAAATCAAAAATATACTTTTACTAAGAATTATATATTTTATATTAAGTAAGATAAAAACAAAAATTCTGATACCATACTCTCGGTTTTTCGGTATGCCTACAAATGTTATTCCCATGAAGTGCAGATTAAAAATTTAACTGTTGATATTAGTCTTATGTGCCTGTTTCATTTTTTTATGTCATTCTACTTATAGAAGAATACTTCCATGTAAGTTATATGTGCATATAGACAGTAATCATTTCTTTGAAATTATCAAAGTATCACTATAATCCCACTCACTGATTTGTTCATTTAGGACTCTAGCATTTCCAATGGTGGTTTTGTTGCAGAGAACTAGATAACACTTGGATGGGTTTGATTTTGAAAAAATCTAACATGGAGTATAAAAATGCTTACTAAAAAAAAAATGCTTACTGAGTTGTTGTAGTTGCTGGAGAGAGTCTCTCTTGCTGGGGCTTCTAGAAACGACGTCTCATCTCATGGATTCATCAAGATGTCAAAGAAACCTCTGCTCCTACTGAGGCCAAACACTCGTCAACAGCTTCTTCAGCATTTCACTCGAGAAGCTTTCTTTTTCTTTCCTAGTTAAACAGCATAAGGGATATATGTATGATCTACCCCATCTGTCTCCCAAATAAATCAGCTTTAATTCAGGTTCCCAGAAAAGTAATGATTTGTCCAAATCCAAATCAGATGTCAGATTTAAGCCTGAAAAATGAAAGCTTCAACAGAGTCAGAACATGAAAGAGGAAAACTACCAAAAGGGTAGGATTTAGAATAAATGATACACATCTCCTCCTTTGTAAGTTAAGCTGGGCGATTTATACGAAGAAAGAATCCTTTGGGTCTAACTGTAAGTCTGGAGAGTATCTTGACATTTTCTTCAGGTAACAAGGAGCTGATATTGAAAACTGGTATGGAGTAAAAACGTAGAACAAAGTAAAAAACAGAACAGAAGAAAAAGTAAGAAAAAAAGATTTTTTTTTTTTTCCTCTAAAACTCAGAGGATGCTCTTAGAGACAGCGACGGCATCTGGTCCCTTCTTTGGCTACACTTTGTTCTGCTGAGCCGTGTAGCAGGAAGCCACCTTTCCAAGCCATTGGCTTTTGCATAGATGACGCAGCAAGGAAGGACACAGGTTAGAACGGATTCTAGAGGAAGAAATGCTTCCGTGAGCATGAGAGAAGTTGGCTGTCAAAGCACATTTACTCCTCAGGGAGCTCTATGATTCTCTGTACTTCACATTTAAGGAGCACTCTTTAGGTGTTCACAAGGGTGTGAGTAAAACATAAAACCCAAACATTCCATGGACAGCAAAGCTTTCAATAAATATAAGAATCAAGTAAGAGAGAGAAATTAACTTTTTACTACATAATTTATATGTAATTTTAATTTATAGAATTTTAATATTTCACTTATCAAAATGGCAGAATTTTAAAGGAAAAACATGATTTCATACCTAATTAATCATATAAAACAGGAGTGATATATTTGTCATCCATTTCACATTTATTGAATATCTACTAAGCTACATTTAGAAATTTGGTACATTCAGAAAACACATGAAACACAGAATACAAGAGTGCAGATTTTCAAGTTATTAAATATCAAAATATTAAATGAAAAATATTAAAAATAGTGTGCTAAAATCATGTAGCATTAAAAGTAATGAAGAGCCATTTCATATATATAATCTCATTTAAAATTTCCTTAAGTACATCTGCTGTGCAATGAACACAATAAATATTTGCTAAACCAATCAATGATATCTGGAAGCCATGAGTTATATTAGATCCTAATACATTTGTGGCAATGTGAAAGAATGTATGAAAAGATACACAATGTACCAACCCATATAGTAAATCATTAGTATACAAAAATTCCTGTTGTAATCTACATTGCAAGATACAGAGAATATAGTCCTGCAGCTTTCATAACTCAAGGTACAGAGAATAAAATCACTTAAAAATTAAGTTAATGTCTAAGACCCTAAATTACCAGTGTAGACTCAAACAGATTAGAAATTTGGGTAATGTGCAAACTGAACAGCTGTTGAAGTCTTGATATTGAAGAGTTTTCAGCTTGCTCTCCCCATGCACTCCAGTGTTTGTATTGTGAGAGACTACTTGGACATTTGCCACTTCTGGACAACTGAAAATGGTTAGAATTTCTACTAACTAGCCTATTCTTTGTCTCCCCATTCCTTTATTCATTATGAAAGCTATCGCCAAAATGTCCGTGAAACCCGGTAGGTTTTTCTTTCTTTTTCTTTTTTTCTTCAGGATTCCCATCTGTCCTGTGAAGTTCTCTGTTACATCCTTAGGTAATCTGGGAACCAACCTACTTCCTATAACAAAGACTGAGAATCACTCACTATTATTATGCAGAACAGATCTGTAACATACACCCTTTTTATGAATTCCCCCAGGCCGTTTCTCACCATCATCACTGAGGTCACTTGTTCTGTGTCGAGTTTATTAAAATTCCCAGCCCAGATACCTTGATAGCCTGATATTTTAGAATTTTGCCCTTATTTACTTTGTCTGTTAAGTGCAGCCAAGATAGTTTTCTCCCATCCCTTTGGTAGTGATCCTGCATACTAACCTGTGAAAACTGCTTAGGAGGTAGAATACCTTGGAGAAATGGTACTCAACAATTCTTGTCAAAATGAGATTTTTGGTGAGCTGTAATGCTGGAGAAAAAGACTCCAGGAAGACAAATCTTTTTATGCTTTGTCCATTAATTAAAAGAAATTATGAGCTTTTATATTAAAAGCTTGAAAGCATAGGCGCCCAAATCAAGTCCATGAAAGTGAATGTTTATGAGTTATAGACCATTAGAAGCAGTACTTAGAAACAGGAATGACTAGTACTAAATTTTATACAGTGATTTTTCTCTCAAAATTTTCCGTGATTTATATCTCATAATTTTAAAGTATCCCCATTATCAATCTTAGGGTTCATGTTATCAGAAAAGGAAAAGAGGTTTTAAAATGAATTTTGTCCATAAACTTGTCTTTAATAGCAGTAAAATTAATTATGTATATTTAGCTTCATGAACCCTAGGTTTCAGGTGTAATATAATAGAGTTATTTATAATTATATGGTGATTTTTGTTATTGTTGATCTTAGTGAACTATTAGGAACTCAATGAAAAAAATCATGTTGGTATTTATATAAATACACATACGTAAACAATTTAATGGAGTATCACAAAATTGGAGCATATTGCCTTAAAGAAAAATTCACCTTGTGTGGCTATATAATTTATTAATTCTTCAAGAAGGTTTTGAATTTAACACCATCAGTTTCAATCCTGACCCCACCATGTATCTCTATGCTTATGACTTTGAATATACCATTTGTTTTCTCATCTGTTTTTGCTCTATAAAGTGGGTGATATGACAGTATCTAGCCCTCAGCTTAATAAGATTAAATCCAATATTTCATGGAAGTAATTTGACCTTTGTTGTAGTCATAAAACATTAAAAATTATAAACTATTGAAGTAATTTTATCATTCCATCTCCAATTTAACTTTCTACGATTAGTGTCATGCAGAGTGCTGCTTTACTGGCAGTTATGACCTAACATATTTTGCAGGACAGAGCTGGTAACTAGTTTCTAAGTCATGATGTTTCTAGAAGATTCACTGTGCCAAGGTATCTGCATTTGTGTGTCTGGTAAGATTCAGTTGTCTTAACAACTGAATAGGTAGAAAAGCTCCAAGAATAGAGCATAAGAGAAGGAAGGCAATTTGGTCAGAGTAAAACTGAGAAGTCGACTTCTTAAAAAACTATTTCTCTCAGGAACTGAAAGATAAAATACTCATGAGTGGACTAAAAATAGGATACGGAATCATCCTAATTTCAGTGAGAATGAACTTCTACCTGAATCCAGTGCTTTTCTAACTAAGTAAGCTATAGTACAACGTCTAATTTTTATTCGAGTCCTTTTGTGCAAATAAGCAGAAATGCCACCAGGACTGAAGCTCCCTGAGTAATGATCTTTCATTAGTTGTGTTCTGTGGAGTTCTTTGTTCTCCTTCAATTTGATCACAGACTTCTGCCTGGCCGGTTGACGATTAAACACGTCTGAAATGACTTCCCGTTTTCCATCTTGGTGGTGCTTTGAACTGCGCTGTGCCCATAAGTCATGTTTCCTCGACTGCTAATGGTTTCCTTGTTTGTGCACTGAGGAAACAAGACGAGCATTCACACTTTCTTTCTACGAAGTTGCTAAAAATATGAAATTAAAAAATACAGTAAGTCTTGCCCTGGAAATCATGCATGGCATTTAGTTTGAAATGTGAATAAATATCTTTACAATTTTACTCTAATTCACTTTGATCAGCTTGATTCTCATACAGTTTGATCAGTAGTGACTCATTACTGTTTAATTATATTGTAAGAAGAGTTATACGATCTGAAGAGAAACTGAAATATTATTTAATTGTGTCATAATCAGTATTGGACAGTTAGAAATTCAGCATTCTTGACTTCCACTCACCAGTCTGAAAAACAGCTGCCCCTCTGACTTCTGTACTTTTGTGAATATTATGACCACAGTTAAAGTAAATAAGATTAAACAGACAGAGCCTTCAGAGTGTCATGGCTTTTTACCAGTGAATTTTTATTTCAGAATTCAGATAAAGTTTATTTTTGTTATCCCTGTCTTGATTAAATTATACAGAGCTAATTTAGTGCAGGCTTTGCTGTCCTATATCTGTATTGTTCAAGAGGTTTATAGTCTTCTACACAGTATTTTTAAAATCATCAATCTTTCTCAAATTGTGGCATCAGACCATTTTTTAATAAAACACTATTTGAATTTTGAGTTTCAGTGTCAGTTTTTAAGGTCTTATCAGTCTAGTGTTTTAAGGAGTTCATTCATTCATTCATTCATTCATTCATTCATTCATTCATGCCTTACATGGTCTCACTGAGTCATTTAAGCTGCCTTAAACTCACAATATAGCCCAGGATTGCCTCAATTTTGCAATCATTCTCTTGTCTTAGCCTCTTAAGTCACCTAACTCCTGTGTTAGCCAGGTGTGGTGGCATTCACATGTAATTGCACGGCTCTGCAGACTGAGGTAAGAGGATCACTATGAGTGTGAGACCAGCCCAGGCTACACAGTGAGTTCAAGGCCAACCTGAACTACAAGTGAGACCCTGCCTCAAGCCACTTCCACAAAATCATAGGTTTTCTAAGCCAAGACCAAATAGATTACTCACTGATTTGTTTTGTTCTATATTAATGATTGATATCCTCCCCCTAGTTGTTTTTCATTTAAATGTGTTCTATATGCAAGTTAAAATGAACCAATTAGAACTAAATGTCACAAGGCTACAGTTTGGTATCAGTGGAGTAAAGAAGATAGTGCTCTATAACTTTTTTTTAATAAAAATTAAATGATTAAAATTAATACATGAATTAATTCAGCTACTGAGACTTCAAAGAAATTTTTTGCCATGAGAGTATTAGACTAGATTATTTAAATTTAACACTTAAAAATAGTATATGTAAATTTATTTTAACATTTAAAATAGTATATGTAAATTATAGCTATATTTCTAAGGAAAAATTCAATATTATTAATTTCCTACAAGCTAATAATTGTATTAATAATTGTAGTAAGTAAAGTAAAATAGAGAGACACATTAACATTCAAGAGAAGAAGGGAGCTAAGTAAGAATAATTCAAAATGAAAATTGTGCTGATCACAGGTCTTTGATATATCACTTTTAAATACATTCTTTCAATGTTCTACATTTATATTCCATTAGTTTTTAAAAGTAAAAAATTCTCAAAGTTGTGGCATGACAACTTTTATCTTATGGTTTCAAGCAACATATTGTTAAAAGATGTTATTAATTAGTATATCAATAAAACACGCGTTTTATTTCATAGACAACTTGATGTATATATTTATAAACATGCCACATCTCGCGACTGAGAGCACGCTTTATCACCCCGGTTTGCCCTTTCACAGTGGAATGGAAGCCAGCCGGCGAGGCGCATCCCTGCAGCAGTGGGGGAGCTGCTCCTACACAAGTCCTGCAGTGGGGTTGTTTGGCACCCTGAAAGCCCTGCATGGCTCGCCGTCATCTATGAGAAGGCCACTGTGCAAAAATCACATGCCGTGGAGCTCTCTCTTCCATTTAACTTTTACCCTGAAGAAAATACTGAATTCTGGTTCTCTTAGGCGAAATGCAAGATTCTGTTAAAAAATTGTCATATGGTTTCACAATTTCAGTTGGATGAGTCTACTATTGAAGTCGCAATTGTAACTTATAAAAAAATATCTACATGTGTTCTTTGTTTTAGAAAGCTGTCTTAGGGCTGGGGAGATAGCTTGGTGATCTAAGTGCCTGCCTGGCAAGCGCAAGGACCCAAGTTCGATCCTTCATACCACATACTCTCTTTTTTTTTATTTTTTTTATTTTATTTTATTTTTTTTCCATTTATTTTTATTTTATTAAAATACAAATGTCAATCAGACAGTTTCAAGACACCTTAACCATACAGAGTCGATGAATTAATACATTGCAAACTGTTTTCATAACGTTTTGGTACTGTACAAGTGCATACATGAAATTATATTTACAGGTTTTTTTATAGCTGAATTATATCAAAGATTCAATAATTATTTACCTAGTGGATGA
>PVKA01037338.1:9581-21167 GCA_004027165.1 Ctenomys sociabilis | reverse complement strand
TTCACTTACGAATAGGATTCCTAATTACATCCTTTGCTTACAAGTTTATCTTTTTATAGCTCAGCAATGCTCCATTGTGTAAAAATACCACATAGGGTCATTTTTATCTATGCTACATCATAGAGTCTGTATAGTGTTTGATTTGTATTTATCTAAATAATTTTTCATGTACCTTTTACTGATTGAAATGTCTTTGAAGGTGTCTCTTTATTTCAGTTGTCCAATAATGACTGGGTCTTTAATGTTGGGCAGTCTAAACTTTCAATATTTTATATAATGTAAAAATTAATTTTCTATATTAGGAGTACTGATGAGGTTTTTTTTTTCTTACTTTTCATCCCGCTGTTCAACTTGGTCATTGTCTTTTCATTTTTGTTAAGTTTCATTCTAGTCTAAAGCTTTTTAAATTGGTATTTTGTCATTCATTGGTTGTTAATATAATTTTTGTGCAATTAGCGTTTTGTCATAAAGTCCTTTAACTATTTCTATGACTTCCATAGTTTTACCTTTTGTGTCTTCCAGCAGATTTTTCAGAGAAAACACTCAACATATAGATGTTAAGCCTTGTAAAAGAAAGTTATGCTTATTTCATTAAGTGGTTATATAATAGTACATTCATTTCTACAAATATCATAAATTGTGTATCAGCCTATACCAGCGATATGTGAAATTACATTATTTGACTACACATTATTCATACCTGCTCTACTGACTTAAGTCTGATCCATCCTAATATCTTCCTTGAGAAGGCAAAATGTTGGTCACATTAATTGACTCATGCCACTTGATTATGCAAATAGAAAGGTTTGACACACACATGAAGCTGTATGTGAACACATTCACATGACCACACACTCACATAAAATAGTGAGATAAATTATCTGATGGATCTGGTGTACTGGGCATTACACTAATATTTCTCTTAATCCAATATTTTATATACAAAATGTATTTTTGTACTATTGTATAAAATGATACTGTAGTTCATCCCATTGTATACATATATGAAAGATTTTAAACTTATTCTAAAGATTCAGCTGTTCATAAACTTGGCAATATCTATGGAAATATAAATTTGTATCTTCCAGCATAGTTTTCGGAGAAAACATTCAACATACAGATGTTAAGCATTGTGAAAAAAGTTATGTTTATTCCATTAAGTAGTTATAGTACAGTCATTTCTATAAATATCATAAATTGTATATCAGCATATATCAGGGATATATGAAGTTATATTATTTGATAATAATATAATTTTGCCTAAGCAAAAGTCAGCTTTCTCCCTCTGAAACAGCTCCTTCAAGCGTCTTTAATGATCCATGCGCACCTGCTGCCTCTGAGCACGCTTGGTTTCGTCGTTTACTCTGGAAGACTAATCCCAACTATGAACAATCACCCCAATGTAAAAATGGATTCTCCTTCTAAATATTAAATCACTCTATGAAAACATGGAAAACCTTAGCACTCAGAGTTCAAAATTATTTTTTTTCTTTTTACTCTGATTTGTTTTTTCTTTTAAATTTTTTAATTGTTAATTATATTGAGAAACAAATAGTAATGAGACCACTTCAAAACAGGTTAGTAGGACAGTTACAAAAATTAATACATTGTATATTGTTGTCTTCTGAGTGGTTATCCATATACAAGATGCAGACATGATATCCTGTCCAAATACTGTTAGTACAAATTTTTCTTCTCATTGAACCAAGAGAAAGTAGTTGTATATCCATCCTAACCATTTTGTATATACATGTATAAAATGGTCCTTCATTTATATCCTTCATTTATATTTTT
This sequence comes from Ctenomys sociabilis, assembly GCA_004027165.1. Lineage (NCBI taxonomy): Eukaryota > Metazoa > Chordata > Mammalia > Rodentia > Ctenomyidae > Ctenomys > Ctenomys sociabilis. The sequence continues at coordinate 19,373 of PVKA01037338.1, read as the reverse complement.
GTTTAGTTTTGCCAGAGATGGGTATTCCTCTAATATTTAAATATTGTATGTGTGCGAATTCAGTAAAATAATCCAATATAACCTGGCAGTCCATAATAGTACTGGGTTATCCATAGGACTGGCAATGTCAGAAGTTGTTGACTTGAGCCTTTTACAGCTCAGCATATTAGTACGGCTTTACTTAATATGTTGCTAACACTGAATTAACAAAAATCTTAAACTTATGTTTATCACTCCTTTTACAAGTCTTCTGATAGTTTCTGTAAATATTATATTCCAAGATAAAACATACTTACAATGAATGAAGTCCAAAAGTGGAAAAATATCCTGTCATAACTATGAAACTAGTTTCTGTGTCTCAGTAACTGAGCACTGGTAGTTGATATGTTATGTTCCCTTGTAAATAAAGCAAACATTTTTTTTTTTGAGATTTTTATTTTTTAAGTTTAGAAACATTTTAAATTTTAAAAACTTCTTGAACTTTGTTTTTTATAAATACACATACTCTCTATAGAAAACAAACAAAACCAACATTAAAGTTAATGGATTTTTTCCTTATAAGGCATTTTTCATTTTGCCTATCTGGGCAAGATCTGTAGCCCAGACCACAGTATCTTTAAGAAATGTCAATGAATTTATATCCCCAGGAGAAGATAAGGTCACTACTTCTACTTTATTGAAAATGCTGAATCTGGACACGTGTCTTCCTTTTCAAACATGTAAACACTGAGAACACCTGTCCCTGTAGAGGTCAGAAAATCTCTGCCCCTGTTTGCTTCTTGTCAGAATTTAGGCTGTTCAGCAATACTGCTTGTAAAAATATAGAGGATACATGGATCTTCAATGTTTTGTCTTCCTCAAGCTATTAGAAGAGTTTCAATTATAGTTAAAAATACATGTCATATGAATATTTTCATTGGTACAATGATGTTATCTACATTTTTCCCTTTCTTTTTCATTGTTTTCATTCCACAAACAAAATAAGATGTTTCTAAAATACAAAGAATTGATAGTACTAAGAATACACTACATCATGCTTTTTTTATAAATATAAATTCAAGCAAATATAATCTATCCTTTGCCTAAACAATATAATTTATACATTTATCAATTAATGAAATGTAAATTTAAATAAATGAGAATGACATAATCTTTTAAGCTAAATATTTGATCAAATGAAATAGCAAAATAGTTCTAGCAATAAATGTCATTGTAAATTTATGATTGTCATTTTAAAACCTACTTAATGTTAAATAGGGCATAAAATAATTATCTAGAAGGCTTGATTCTTCAAGTTGAAGTTGACTGAAGACACATTTTGTTTTAGAGAGGATATTTATAACATTTCCTTTACCATATTTAAGTCTCTCTTATGCACTTATTTTCAAATAAAAAGAGTTAATTAGAAATAAAATGTAAAACCTCCATGTATTTCAAGATTGTGATTTGACACCTGCCTTTCTACCTCTTGAACTTTTCCTCTTTCCTTATCATGCATAGTCCAGCTTCTCAATATCTGCACCTGGCAGTAGTAATGCAAAGAGCGCCATGGAAGTGTCATATTCTTAGTTTGTCATGTTGGTAACAGGTCATGTAATTATGCAGGCAGTTTCTGTATAAGAAGAAGCTGTCTTTCTTCAGCTGTTTCTAAAATGAAGTCAGTGTAAAAGTTTAATGAAAATTACACATTCTTCACAAGAAACAATAAGTACAGTGTTTCACACATCTGTGAATAGTAAAAGTCTGGAGGCTATAATTTGGAGTTTACTTATAGTACTTGTTTTGTTACAGATTTTGTTAATGGGTGTATGATTTTTACACCTTTTGTCACTAAAGGTTTGTTATAAAGTTGTTAAAGTAATTTGTTCCAGTGGTGTGCATCTTCATTATATCCTCTACTACTGCACAGAGATTAACTGCTCTAGAATGTTTTTAACAAATCTTTATTTCTCCATAAGGTCTCAGTTACTGCAAATTTTTTTTCTCTAGAAAGGAGTTATCAATCAAAGAAGATGAGAAAATGTGGAATTTATCATCTTCTTCAATGACTTGGCAATGCTTTCAAAGTAGAGAGATCAGGGCTGGGAAATGTGGCTCAGAGAAAGAATGGCTGTATAGCACGAAAAATATGACAGCTGACAAGAAGAGAGGGAGAGAGAGAGCAAGAGAGAGAAAGGGAAGGAGAGAGAACAGACAGATTATTAGCTCAGTTTCAGCATTGCTTAAAAGTCCTAGTCTCAAGTTTCATATGAGATTGAAGACAAACTCTTAGCTGTAAGCACTTGTATAAATAGAAATAAAGTTGAGCACTCTGACATTCAATGGCACATGATAAAGATTTGCATTCCAAAAGTTACGAATGGGAATACAAAGGATTGGGAACAAAGCAAACTCCAAATTCTAGCAGAGTACATATTAAGTCCTTTAGTTCCATGTCCAGTATCTGAGACAATATGTTGCACATGGTCAACTCCAAAGGGCTTGTAGGACTCTACTCTTAGGGTACTTCAGATAGTTCCAGCTCCCATGACTTACAGGCTCCTGACTTTTCTAAACTTTTGTCATCTCCACTGCACTTTTGGCTTCTCAGTCACAGCTTCACATATTTCCCTCCCAGGGGCACACTACCTGGGCTCGAAGCCTTTAGAAATCTAGTCGGATGCCTTCTTACCCTCAGAACTCTTGCATTCTGCATGCACCTAAAACTAGTGCCATGCGGATAATGACAAGGTCCAGTGCCAGGTGGAGCAGGAGTCAGGCTTTTCTCTTTCTCATTTGTTGTAAAATAATGCTTAGATTGTCCCCTCATTCTTAATATGACTCTGAGGAACAAATTTCATATGCTACCATCATTCTGGGCCTTGATGCTGTGTGACTATCTTTTTAGTCTTTCACCTTTAAGGTTCTGAGGCTGCAAAGAGTGAAGTCTTACTACATCTTGTGATGCCCTCAAGCCATCTTTTCCATCCTACCATTACTCCTTAGCAAAAAGGGGAGTCAAGGGAAAACAGGTTGAAGCGGCTAACGAAGAAACCAAGGAAGCTTTACCTGTGGAAAATGGAGGAAGCAAAAATGAGGAGAGTGCAGCTTCTGATGAAGTAGAAGAGAAAGAAGCCAAGTCTGATTAATCACACACCACGTCTTCTCAGTGCTCCATCTCTTCTTTCCTGTACAGTCAAGAGGAATATTTTTATCAACTATTTTGTAAACACAAGTTTTTTAATAGCTGTAGAAACATTTTTAAAAAGGAGGGATCCCATCTCATCACATTTTTTAAGTGTAAATGATCTTTTTTTAGAGATGAAATAATTCTCTGGTTGTTTATTTTTTGGTACAATCAGAAATAGTGGGAAATTGAACTATGGCAGGCTTTGACTGCCTTGGATGTAAGCTTAACATTCCATAGGTCAGGGTCAGTTTTATATCCTGCAATACAAAGCATACTAAGTGGCAATTTGGAATTAAGTCCTGCATTTAATATGTCTTGGATACTTTAAATGACTTCCATTCCCATGTTTTTACTACAACTGTTTCCTAACGAAAACTGCTCCCTTAATCTTAGTCTTATACAAGAAAAATAAAGATAAACTTTGTGCAAATTTGTAACATATATCCCCTGGAGTCCAACAACTAATGTGTTCCTTCTTCTCAGCAGAAACCCCTCAGTCTTAGACTTCACTGGAAGGACTTTGATCAGCCTTTTGGCCTTCTTAGCTCTGACCAGGATTTCCCACTCAGAAGAACCTAAGACATTCTAGCTCTACTCTTTTGAGCAACTTCTCTGAAACTTTATAAACTCTTCCCACAAGCCATTTCCAAAGACTGCTGAACCACATGTTCAGGTGTAGTCACAGAAATGACCCCTTTTCTCTGGTGCGAAATTCGGTCTTGATTATTTTCTATCCTTGCTGAGACAATATACCCAAAGCTCAAAGTTAAGAAAGGAAAGATTTATTTTTCTCTCAGGTTCGGGAAATTTTAGTCCATAATCAGCTAGCTCTAAGACAGGGTGGCAAGGTGTAGGGCGAACAGTTCAAGGCAATAGACAACAGAAAAGAAGCAGGAGAAAAGAGGGAAAACAATCCTCTTCCCCCACTCATATTGTAGGCAGGCTATCCTCCCCCAGTAGGGTGAGGTGCAGCACTCACACCATCTCCTGCCCTCCACTTGCAGTCTAAGGAGGAGTACAATAAGAACCTTGTGTCCCTGCTGAGTCAATTAGCCTCCTAAATTTCTCAAGTTGACACAATAACAACATCCTGTTAGCAGTAAAGGCATGTCCACTACACCCCAGGACCTGGAACTAGTGAGTTACTTAGGTTAGCTTCTAGACTCATCAGGTGTCAAATCAACAATGTTTTTACTCATACTGAGTGCACTGATTAATTTTTTAAAATTAAAATCTACTTAACCTTTAAGCAACTTATACCCATTCTAGCGTGATATTATCAGCTACTACAATAAAAATGCAAAACCATCAATCTCCATATTTCATATTTGTTTATTTTACTTTCCTTTTTTCTGAAAGTTCTCTGCTGTAAGTTACAAATTCAGCTAAGTTTTTTTGGCACAGGACAATCATGACTTGAAGTGGTAGGATTTTTAAAAGGTGAATCCTACTAAAGTATAATTTAGTCCTCAGGAGTACCACTTTTGGAAGGGAATAATGAAAGGCTTGTGAAATAAATTAGTTCTCAACAGTTGAGGATTGCTGAAAAAAACCCAAAAAACATGAATTTCCTTATCAGGGTTTCTTGTTTCCTAAAAGTCCGGTTATATATTTTGAATATATAATTGCTATTATAATAAGATTTTCGTGAGGTCCTTATCAGAACCTCAAACATGGTGGCACTGTGATCTTCATTTTCTAGAATTTTGGGCTAACTGAATCTCTTTTACAGTTTCATGGGGGCTGATGAGATGGCTCAGTAGAACAATTGCTTCTCTGGCAAGCACAAAGGTCTGAGTTCAATCCCTGGTTCTGCAAAAAAAAAAAAAAAAAAAAAAAAGTTTTATGGAGAGTTCTATTAAAGTACCACACAATAGAATAAGACAACGAAAAACAGATAGGAAAATTTCATATTTCATTATTTCATTAGTATAATGAAGCAGGATTTTTAATTCCAAAGCAAATGCAATTCATGAAAACAGGGAAATAGATCAAAACTAGTTAAATGGAGGGCCAGGGAGACAACTCAATGGAATAAGTGCTTGCCTGGCAAGCACAAGATCCTGAGTTCTGTCCTTGGTGCCACACACACAAAAAAGCCAGTTATACAATATGAATTAAAAAACATTAGATTATATAGTGGCAGAAGTTAATTTAAAAGTATCATTTTAGTGTTCCTTTTTTACATGGATATGAGCATATGAGGAAATATTTAATTTTACTTCTTTATATATATTCCACTCAGTTTTGTAATTTAAGATTTTATGAACTAAGCTGAAATGCTATTGCATTCTGGAAAAATACCTATAACACAAATTTTCACTTTCATCAGTTGCTACTTACTTCAAATCCAGAGAGCCAAATTTTCTTTCACTATGAGCTGGACTGTTCTAGATGCCAAATGTAAGTGAGATAATATAGGGTTGGCCTTTTTATGATTGGCATATTTACTTAGAATACCATTTTCAAAGTTCACACAAGTAGCACATATCAGAATTTTCTAGCTTTAAATGGAAATAATATTTTATGTGTATATTTCATTTATACAGTTCTGCAGTGGTCCATAATAGGCTGATTTTATCCCTTAGCTGTTGTGAAAACTGCTATTATGAACATAAGTACATTAATAATTCTTTGAGTTATTCTTTAGATATGGTATTAGGTAAGGATATGAGGTCAGTCTTTGGAATATTTTCTAATGGTATCCATTTTTTACAATAATCATTTGTTAAAAATACTGATTATATGATATCATGATAAAATTATGTCTTTCATTGCTTGGATACAGAATGTGTTTCCTTGAAATAAAATACATTAAAATATAATAATTCTGGTTAATTCATCATAATTGGGAAGTAACTATTTTAAGTCAGCTTTCTCATTTTTTATATTTTTTTCTGTATTATTTTAGGGGATGGTCTACAGGGTGTTCACAGTCCACTACTAGACCAGACTCCTAGTGATCCACCTGTTTGCAGCCTCCCAAGTCCTGGGATTACAGGCGTGTTCCACCATGCCCAGTCTCAGTTGCTGTCTCAGTGCACACCAGGGGCGGTGCCAGCATGGCAAGCCCAGGAGGATCCAACCTCAGCCCTGCGCCTACTTGCAGGTGTTTTAATCCACTGAGCTATTTGGCTAGCCCTTTACTTTTTATGTTGATGTAGTTAACTATAGGTGAAAAACATCTGTTATTAGTTTTCGTAAATGTATCAGGCCAATTGATGGCACCAATGCTATATCCATACACCTTTAACCTGTTGTGAATAATAAAAGAAAGAAAAGAACTTGTGTGTGTGTGTGTGTGTGTGTGTGTGTGTGTGAGAGAGAGAGAGAGAGAGAGAGAGAGAGAGAGCTGGTATTAAACTCAGGGTCTGTGCATTGAACCACATTTCCAAGAAGTTTTCATTGTAACACAATGTCTTGCTAAGTCACTGAACTGCACAGTTTGTTCTTGAATGTGTGAGGTCCTCAGTTTCCTAGAGGGCTTGAACTAATGGGCTGCACTCCCCTACCCAAATAATCATTACATTTTAATATTGAGTAAATACCTAAAAATGTCCTCTAACATTTAGAAACTGGCTTACAGTTTCCACTTTCAGGTACTATTATAATTGTTATCACTCAGACGTCATGAAAAAAAGTCTAGAAACCTCCAGACAAATTTCATTCTAATTTTATGGTTCCTCAAGTTGTATTGCAGTAAAGAAAATTAGGGCTTTGTTTTTAAGATTTTGGAGGTAAAAATAAATAACAGAAGCCCTTACAATTCTGACTGATTTCTTACAGCTCTAATGAGATGTTGACTATATAGCACATAATTTACTTGATATTGTAAGACTGGAAGTTTCAGACTACATAAAACATCTATATTGTATTGACATCCACAAAGTGCACCATGGAATAATCAAGCCAAATTGCCACTAGACGTTTGTGTTCCAAAATCATTGTTGTAAGTTGTGTGGTAAGAGAAAACAAAACATGCACAAAGCTTGCACAAAACAAAAGAGATACTTGGAGTTCCTTCATTCCTGTACTGCGTTTGGTTCATTGCTGAGAAATTTACAACTCTGTAGGAACAAAGGTTTATGTGTAAATTCCTATTTGATGGAGGTAAAATTTTCTTCTGTCTAATAAAGAAGATAATGACATTGTAGACTTTAAAAGTATATCTATGAGTATATCTATGACTGTAGAACCCACACTTACAATTGACAATTTTATATGTAGAGATAGCAGCAGATGTGAATTAACTTTCAAAAATTTCACTTTTTAAAGTGAATACATAAAATTGCCCATATTTGTGGGGTCCTATATTATGTCTGAAAGCATATATATATATATATATATATATATATATATATATATATATATTTGTTTTTAAAGCTGAAGTTAAAGTGAGAATATGGTAGAATTGTTAAAATTATTATTTCTGTAAACTTACCTGTTACATTAAAACTACTTGATGAATAATACCTTTAAAATTTCATCAGTACATAGATTATATTTAGAATAATCGGATCTACTGACAATATAATTTTTATTCTAAAGTATGTATGTTACACTAAATAATGAAATTTGCAGAATTCAATTATTTTCTTGGATTGGCTACAACATTTTGTAAAGCAAGTGCTACAAAAATACATATACTTAATTTTATTGCTATAAGCTATTGCTACATAAATTAGTGAATTTAATGGTAACGTTAATTTTTAGGTTTGTTTTCATAGGCGTTATGGTTCTTTCAAGATATAATAGAGGCTGTGGTAGCATAAAACTGATCTTCTGCTTCATTTCTTTTAAAAAACTCAATAGCTAAAGCTTTGATGAACTCTGCATGAATTTAGAAGGGTTGTTTTCTTTTCTCTGGAATTGTGAATAATGGATTAGCAATGCATAATGTATTCCTAAAAGCCAGGTCTGCCTTGATTAATACTGTGTGTCAGTTACAATGACTCCAAAATAGTTTTCAGTATGAAAGAAACATTGGAGAATGCATGGCTGGGCAAGTTAAATGTGAATCCGTCTTGGCTGTGTGATTGTTTCACTTTTAATACAACTATTCTCTTACAAATAGCAAGAGAAATTACAGAATAAGATAGTTTAATGCTTTCACTTGTATTTACATATTTACTACATCCCTATATGGATATTAGTTTAATTTGCATAATATAAAAATATTTACTATATTTTAGATATACATACCAAGAAATTTTGAGCCAGATTTGTATCTGCTTATATAAATTCTTCACTGGAAAACTATTTGAATTATCTGATTAGAGTGGTTCTAAAACATTTCTCAGTGCAGAAACCCTCGTAACATCTCATAGCCTGCTGGGATTAGTAAATAAAATAAAATGCTGTGCCTACCAACTTTCAATAACTAGACTGAGATAATGTATTTAGAATAATGTACAATGTCTGCTGACAGGGAGAGATCATAGTCCAATTACCTCCAAAGCTAGTTGAGCTCACAGGACATAATTACAGTTCTACATTGTATTGTTTTTTAGATTATCAAAGGAAAAAAAGGCAGCTTGTGAACTGTCATCTATTCACTAGTATAGTTAAAAAAAAGTGAATTTTACAAAGATATTCAAGAACTCTGATCAGTATGAACTGCTTGACAGTACTTTTTATATCAGTGTCTATATTGCCAAATGACTATAAATTTAAGAGCCTTCATCAGTCAGATGTAATAATACTTTAACTAATATATTTCTTATTTTTTTGTTCATAGACTCAGGCTCCTTTGTTTAATTGCAGTTGATCATTTCTTAAAAGACACATGTGTGTTAAAGATTCCTTGCTATTTTAATTTGAAATTTACTGTATAAAATTAACATTTTTAGAAGCAAATACACTTTAAGGATGGTTAACTGATAGGAATTATATATCTTCATTTGCACTAGAATAGCTAAGAACTTTGTTATAATTTTATTCATTTGACTTGAGAATGCTAATAATATATCAGAGATTTAGGTAAGAAATTCAACTCTATAATAAGAACAATTTTCTCTGGGATAATACTTACTAATATTTTTATATTCCCACAAAGTACTTTGCATGTGGGAAGATAAACTCATTAAACAAACACAGTAGCAAAATAATGATGGCAGCAATCATTATACAAATAATTTTTGTAGTTACTGGTATTTTAAGTGTGTCACGGTATCATGTTGCCTGTTTTATGTGAACATTAATTTGGATATTAGTTAATGTCCTAGGCATATTATATGGTTAATACTCTCAGTTTCATGCAAGAATATCATTGCCAGGTTTTTGTAAAAATGTGATTTTCTGTGTTGTTCAGAAAAGTGTTAACTCAGGAGGATTCATTTATTACCCCATACTCGTTCCAAGGAGATAAGCATATCTTAGCCATCTCCTGAAATAGAACCTCAGACCTTTTGGAACATTTGTTCTGATAAGACTATGTTTGTGTATCTAAAATAACATTCTGCAAAACTTTTGATCAGATTCTTATTTTAAGCACGCGATGGATCTCTGCCAGCAATGAGCACTAATATGGACAGAGAGCGCTGACAAGTTTCTCCAGCTCGGGTTATCCAGCATATCTTGTCACTCATTACTTCTACGTGTATGTGGCACCACTCCAAGAAAGT
>PVKA01037337.1:0-21071 GCA_004027165.1 Ctenomys sociabilis | reverse complement strand
CATCAAACTCTTCAATTAAAATTAAAAAGGAAGCAGTCCTCCCAAAATCAATTCTGGAGGCAAGTATTATTCCCTGATTCCCAACCCAAGGAAAGACACAACCAAAAAGAAGAACTACAGGTCAATCTCCCACATGAGCATAGACATTAAAATAGTCAGTAAAATCCTAGAAAATAGAATACAGTAAATCATCAAGAACACCATACACCATGACCACGTACGATTCATCCCAGGGATGCAAGGATGGTTCACTATTCGAAAATCTATAAATGTAATACACTATATTAATAGACTGAAATTTAAAAACCACATGATCATCTCAACAGATGCAGAGAAAGCCTTTGACAAAGACCAACACTTATTCATGTTCAAAGTCCTACAGAAAATTGGAATAGATGGACTCTACCTTAAATTGATAAAAAACCATCTATGACAACCCAAAAGGTCATATAATACTAAATTGGGAAAAACTGAAATCTTTGACTCTTAAATCAGATACAAGAAAAGGATGTCCTCTATCACCCCTCCTATTCAGTGTAGTTTTGGAATCATTAGCAACAGCCATTGGAAAAGAGGGAGAAATAAAAGCAATAAGAATAGGTAAAGAAGAAGGGAAATTATCAGTATTTTCAGATGACATGATACATTAGTTTGAAGACCCCAAAAATTCCACGAAGTAACTACTAGAACTGGTATGGATATTCAGCAGCATAGCAGGATACAAAGTCAATACTCAAAAGTCACTAGCATTCCTCTACACAGATAACAAGCACACTGAAAGGGAAACAACAGAAACAATACCTTTTACAATAGCACCGCAGAAAATGAAATACCTTGGGATTCACTTAACCAAGGAAGTTAATGATCTTTCACAGAAAATTACAAAACTTTAAGAAAGATTACAGAAGATTTCTGAAAATAGAAGGATATTCCATGCTCCTGGATAGGAAAAACCAACATCATGAAGATGGCCATACTCCCAAAATTGCTGTACAGATTTAATGCAATGCCTATCAAACTACCACCAACACACCTCCCAGACCTAGAGAAATCTTTCCTAAAATATATTTAGAACCCCAAACAAACTAGTACAGCAAAAACAATCTTGGCCAATAAAGACAAGGCAGGGAGAATCACAATCCCTGACTTGAAATTATACTACAAAGCCACTGTGATAAAATCAACATGGTATTGAGAACAAAATAGACCGGAGAATCAGTGGTATAGATGAGAAGACACAGTGGCATCTATGAACACACTCAGCCATGTGATCCTCAACAAAGGGGCCAAACAAGCTCACTGGAAGAAAGATAGCCTCTTTAAAAATGGTTCCAGGAAATCTGGCTTTCTACATGCCAAAAACTAAAACTTGACCCAGCTCTATCACCATGCACTAAGCTAAAGTCAAAATGGAATAAGATCTAAACATTAAAAGAGAATCACTCAATGTCCTAGAAGAGAAAGTAGGAGGAACTCTGGAAGACATACGGCTAGGTAAAGAGTTCATGAACAAACATATATTCACACGGGAAGCATTTGAAAGAATCAACAACTGGTATCAACTCTCCTTGAGGAGCTTCTGCACATAAAAGAAATTGTCAACAGAGTGAAAAGACTACCCACAAACTTTGAAAAAATCCTAACTAATAAGCAATCAGACAGAGGTCTACTGTCTAGAATTTATAAAGAAATAAGATATAACAGGGCCCTCAAATTTAAAGACCCAATTCAGAAATGGGCATCTGAGATGAATACACACTTTTCAGAGGACGCAATTAAGAAGCGAATATATATATGAAAAAATGCTCCACATCACTAGCCATTTGTGAAATGCAAATAAAAACAACACTGAGATACCATCTCACTCCAGAAAGAATGGCTATCATAAGGAAATCAAACAACAACAAATGCTGGAGAGGTTGTGGGGAAAAGGGAACACTTCTCCATTGCTGCTGGAAATGTAGACTGGTACAACCATTGTGGAGATCAGTGTGGAGACTCCTCAAAAGAATAGGACTGGAAATCCCATTCAAGATAGCTATCCCCATACTGGGAATTTTCCCTGAGGAACTGAAGACATTATATCATAGTGATATATGTGTACCATGTTTACAGCAGCACAATGTGTGATAGCAAAATCTCGGAAACAACCAAGATGTCCGTCACATGAGGAATGGTTGAAAAAGATGTGGTATTTCTATATAATGGAGTATTACTCAGCTATAAAGAATGATAAACTTGAAGCATTTATATTGAAAGGGATGGCACTTGAACATATCCTCGTAAGTGATATAAACCAGACAAACATGTGCAAGTTTGTCTGCACATGTGTATCTGAGATGAATACACAATCGTATTGTATAATCTCCCTATCATAAGAAGTCAACAGCAAAAATGCAAATAGAAATGTACTACAATAACTAAAAATGATTGAATCAGATAGTTAGGGCAAACTGAAGGGCGTATGCTGCAGGGTGCTAATCAGCTTTTCTTCTGGATGTTTCACAACCTCAGTTCACAGATCAAAATTGGAGGAATAGAAGAGTAGGAAGGTCAGCCAACATTTTCGCCCTAACCTTTCAGGGTCAGCAAAGACTCAGGACATAGAAGAACCTATACTTTAACATCCTTAATCTCAGTTGTGCCCCAAATTTTCTGATCAAGGAGATTATGGAGCCACAGAGGAAAGAGTCTGAAGATCTATAGTGTACCTTGGGAGAGTTACATGGAGAGAAAACTTTCTCTCAGGCTTTCATAGAGAGCAAACTGGGTAAGCATTGGCCGTGACTGATCCACATGGATGACACAGACAAAGGATGTACAGAATAAGGTACAAGATTACAAGATAAACCATAAGGGACTTAAGTGACCTCATCAGAAACAAAAGCTACATCTTTTGGCATATAGGTCTTGATGTATCTTGGTCTTAACCATCCAGCAGAAAAGTATAAAAATGAGATATACAACTTTGGGCCATAGTAACAAATTGAACTGTAAATGGCTACAGTCAACAACTTCTTCAAATAATTCACTATTGTCGTGGAATATTGTACCGTGTTGGATTGTATCGCCAAGTTCAGGCACCTAAATTGGTTTAATGACAATGGAGTGCTCATCTTTGACAGGTCTAGACAAGAAAGACATATACAAAGGAAAAATCATGTTGTGTGTGTATAAAAAGTGCAGTTAGGATAAATATGCTAGGCTTCTGCACAATTCTATGAGAAGCAAGATTTGCACTAATATTGGTTGGACAAGATATTATGTCGGCTTCTAGTACTATGGAGAAATACTATGGCAATAACAAGGTAGAAAGTTTTAATTATTGAATCCGTGATTTAATTCAGCTATAAAAAATAAGATAATATAAGGCTGGGGAGATGACTCAGTGGAATTAGTGCTTCCCTGGCAAGCACCATTGTCTGAATTCAATCCCCAGTTCTGCAGAAAAATAAAAAATAAATACTAAGTAAACAGCTACACTTTTAATTTACTGATAAGAGACATCTGCTATAATAATGTCTGTAAGTATAATGTCATGTATGCGCCTTGTACGACACCAAAACATTATGAAAACACTTTGCAATGTATTAATTTATCAAAGATTTTCTGTTAATTTGTCTTGAAACTGTCTCATTGCTATTTGTTCCTCAGTAAAAATAATAATAATAATAATAATAATAATAATAATAATAATAATAATAATGATAAAAATAAAATATCCTAACAGAGAAGTGAACAAACAAAATGAAAATCCATCAGAATAATGGCAGATTTCTCTTCACAAAACATGAACACAAGAAGAGCATGTATCAGAGTATTGCAATTCCTTTATGAAAACAAACTCCAGCCCAGAGTACTATACCCTGCAAAACTCTCTTTCAAGTTTGATGAAGAAGTGAAATACCTCCATGCAAAGAACAAATAAAAAATTTCATGATGACAATGCCAACCCTAACAGGCTACAAAAAGATGCTCTAGAGAGGGACCAAAAGGATCAGAACCCCATGAAGGAGAACAGAAGGAACTCACTAAATAGGGTAAAAAAATTAAACACAGGAAAAAACAGAGTAAACGTCATCAGGTAAATAACATGTCCACTGCAACTCAATCACAGACTGAAAGTCAAAGGATGGAAAACAATAGTACATGTCCCAGCACCTCAGAAAAATGCAGGGCTAGCAATCCAGTTCTCAGAAAGTCTCAACTTCAATCAAAGAATGATCAAACGAAACACAGAAGTCCACGGTGTACTGGTTGGAGGAAAAATTCAAGAAGTGTTAACATTCATAAATGTATGTGCACCTAACACGGGAGTACCCAATGATATAAGACAAATCTTAATGAACATGATAAATCTAATATCCAATACCACAATATTAACAGGCGAACTTAACACACCCTTATTCCAAAAAAAAAATAGGTCAGCCAGACAAAAATTAGCGGAGAAGTAGCAGAACTGAACCAGCACTTGCAACAAATGGACTTAGTGGACGTATACTGAGTGTTCCACCAAATGACAGCTGAATGTACTTTTTTCAGCTGGGCCCAAAGACAGGAAGCAATTGTAAAGATTAGAGAGAAATTAATACAATTGGGATGAAGAAAACAGTTGAAAGAATCAATGAATCAAAAAGTTGAATCTAAAAAATTAAATGAAATTGATAAGTTCCTAGCTAACTTCATGAAAAAAGGAAGGAAAAAATTCAAATATAAGCAATAGGGAATGAAAACAGTGTAGCTACCACAGACACAGAAATTCAGAGAAGTTACAGAAGAAATGTAAAGATTTCTAGAAAGTTAAAAACTAGCAAAACTGAATCAAGAAGATATAACAGCTCTCAATAACACAACAACAGCCAATGAAATACTAAATGTAATGAACAGGCTACTGACAAAAAACAGTCCAAGTCCTGATATATTCACAGCTTAATTCTACAAGAAATTTCTGGAAGACATAATCCCTATACTGAAACTCTCTGAAATAGAATCCTAGCAAAAAATACAGCAAATCATCAAGATGATCATACACCATGAACAGGCAGCATTCATTCCAGGGATGAAACGATGGTACAATATTCAAATCTCTATAAATGTAATGCATTATGCCAATAGACCAAAATCTAAAAACCACATGATCATCTCAATTGACACAGAAAAGGCTTTTGACAAAGTCCAACACATTCATTTTCCAAGTCCTAAAGAAAGCTGGAATAGAAGGCCTCTTCAATTTGATAAAAGCCATCTATGACAATCCCATGACTAATATAATTCTCAATGGAGAAAAACGGAAATCTTTTACTCTCAGATCTGGTACAAGACAAGGATGTCCCCTCCTATTCAATATAGTTCTGGTATCATCAGCTGGAGCCATTATACAAGAAGGAGAAATAAAAGGAATAAGAGTAGGTAAAGAGGAAGGTAAATCATCATTGTTTTCAGATGACATGATGCTTTACGTGGGAGACCCAAAATAATGCAACAAGAAGTTTACAATAATAGATATGCAAATTTAGTAGCATAGAAGGATACAGTCAATACTGCAAAGTGAATAGCATTCCTCTACAGGTAACAAATGGACATAGAGGAAAATTAGAGAAATAATATTTTTTACAATGGAACCACAGAAAATGAAATACTTGGGAATTTCTCTAACTAAAGAAGTCAAAGATTTTTTTCAACGAAAAATATAGTACTCTGAAAAAAAGACTGTACTAGATTCCAGAAAATGGTAAGATATTACTGGCTCCTGGATAGGAAAGACCAACATAGTGAAGACGGACATACTCCCAAAATTGCTGTACAGATATAATTCAATCCCTATCAAACTGCCACCAATGTACCACCCAGATCTAGAGATATCTTTCCTAAAATTTATTTGAAACCAGAAAAGAACTGGAATAGCAAAGGCAGTCCTGGCCAAAAAAGACAAGGCAGGAAGTATCGCAATTCCTGACTTGAAATTGTACTACAAAGCTACTGTGATAAAATCAGAATGGTACTGGCAACAAAATAGACCATATCATCAGTGGAATAGATTAGAAATTACAGAGGCCTCTATGAACACACTCATCCATGTGATCATCGATAAAGGGCCAAACACACTTACTGGAAGAAAGATAGTCTCTTTAACAAATGGTGACTGAAAAACTGGCTCTCTCCATGGTGGAAACTAAAACTTTACCCAGGTTTGTCACCAAGCACTAAGCTAAAGTGAAAATGGATTAGTGATCTAAGCATTGAAACATAGAAACTAAATATCTTAGAATCGAAAATAGGAGGAACTCTTGAAGACAGAGCAGCAGGCAAAGAATTCATGAAGAAAAATCAAATCCCCCCCCAAAAAAAAGAAAAGAAAAGAAAAATCAAATCCCATGGGTAATACTTGAAACAATGAACAACTGGGACCTCCTCTTATTGAGACGATTTTCCACACCAAAAGAAATTACCAACAAAGTGAGGACAACCCACAAATTTCATAAAAATCTTCACTCATAAGTAATTAGACAAAGGTCTGCTGTCTTGAATTTATAAAGAAATTAGGGCCGCAAAATTTAAAGAACCAGTACAGAAATGAGCATCTGAGATAAACACACATTTCTCAGAGGATGAAATTAAAGAGGCAAATAAAAAAAATGAAAAATTGATCCAGATCACTAGCTATCCATGAAATGGAAATTAAAACAACACTGAGATGCCATATCATGCCAGGAAAATGGTTCTCATAAATATATAAAAAATAACAATTGCTAGAGAGGCTGTGGGTAAAAGGGAATACTTCTTCACTGCTGGAAGGAATGTAGACTGGTACAACTTTAATGGAAATCATTTTGGAGATTCCTTAAAAAACTAGGACTGGAAATCTCATTCAAACCAGCTATCCCTCTTCTGGGAATTTTCCCAGAAGATCTGAAAATGTCATATAATGGTGATATATGTGTATTTATGTTTATAGCAGCACAATTTGTTATAGCCAAATCTTAGAAACAACCAAGATGTTTGTCACATGAGGAATGGTTGAAAAACATGTGGTATTTTTACACAATGGAGTATTACTCAGCCATAAAAAATGATAAACTTGAAGTATTTACATTAAAGTAGATGTCACTCAAACCTATACTCATAAGTGAAATAAACCTGACCTACATGTGTAAATATCATGTAGTCTTCCTAGTATAAGAACTCAAAAGAAAAAATACAAATAGAAAGGTATAACACAATTAAAAGGAAAGCAAGAACTTGAGGATTGGACAATGATGAGAGGGCAATTAGAAAAGCTGGGAACAATGACGGGCAAAGCGATACATTTATCTTCCCAAGACGGATAAGGCAATGATCCTGAGAAACATCAGTACGTTTTTGAAACCAGCAGTTAATTGGTAGCATTCTCACCCTGACTAATTGCATACATTGATATCTGTGAACCAAGCAACTGCAGTGAAGATCGTTATGTGTAGTAGAATGCTCATTCTTGAAATGCCTGTCATTCTGTCTTCTAAATATGTACTGCATGTCATGACATACCAATTATTACCATACTGTCTCTCAAGTAAATATTAAAAAAAAAAAGAGTACAGGTACTTTTCATCAAGTATTAATATGCTAAACTTTAAGTCCCTACAAAATTAAGCTTGACAGCCTAGGATATATGCTAATAGCAATAAGCTTCTCTTCTAGAGGGTTAAGAACCTAAGTTTTCAGACCTAGAATTAGAGAGAAATGAGGGCCACAAGGACAGTTATCATTTTGGCCCTAGCTTTTTAAGGTCAATTGAGACTCAGGACATAGAAGAATCTGTACTGTAACATCACACTCCTCACTTGTGTCACAAAATTTCTGATCAGGGAGACTATGGGGTCAAAAAGGAAACTAAACAAGGATGTAGAGTGTTCCTAAGGAGAGTTGCTTGGAGAGAAAACATTTGCTCAGGCTTTCACAGAAAGCAAATTGGTCAAGCAATGACCGTGACTCATCCACATGGTTGACACAAAGGATCTACAAACTGCGGTACAGTGTCACATGATAAATTCTGAGGGGATTTAACTGAACTGAATCAGATACAAAATCTATATTTCCTGTTACATAGGTCTTGCTTTATCTTTATCCAGCAGAAAAGTAGTAAACTAAAGTATAAGATGTAAAACCATCTTATTATGCTGAGCTGTAAAGGACTCAAGTCAACAACTGTGGACATTGCCTAACATACAGAAAATCCAATGCTATTATGGACTACTGGACTACTTGGGAATATTTTGCTGAAATCACTCACCTATAATTTTAAATTGACAAAGCTAAGCAAAAAAATGAAATACAAATGAAGCGCCATTTTGTATCTGTATAATCAAAGTGTTAAGATAGCCATACAGCTACATGCTCCAATAGTGTTTCTAAATGGAATATCATGTCTGCATCTTATACAACAATTAACCACTAAGAAAACAATATTCATTGTATTAATTATTGAAACTGTCCTACTGATTTGATTTGAAAACATCTCATTGCTATTTGATTCTCAATAAAAACATGAAAAAATTAATTGATTATTTAAAAAATAAATAGAAAAAAACAGTTCAAAGAATCCATGAATCAATAAGTTGATTCTTTGAAAAACTAAATAAAGTTGATAAGCCTCAAGGCAACCTGATCAAAGAGGCAAGAGAAAATTCAAGTAAGTGCAATAAGGAATGAAAAGGGTGAAATCACCACAGGCCCAGCGGAAATTCAGAAGAATATCACGAGTTACTTTGAAAATCTTTAAGCTCACAGAATCGAAGACACAGAAGAAATGGACAGAATCCTCAAAAGGTACAAATTACCAAAACTGAATCAAGAAGATATAACAACTCTCAGTAAGCTGATAACAGCCAATGAAATGGTAAATGTAATAAAAAGTTGAACAACAAAGAAAAGTCCAGTTCCTGATGGATTCACAGATGAATTCTACAAGAAATTTATAAAAGATATAATCCCCAACATCCACAAACTCTTCATTGAAGATGAAAAGCAAACACTCCTCCCAAAATCATTTCTGGAGGCAAGTATAATACTCATTACAAAACCAGGGAAAGACACAACAAAAATGGTGAACTACAGGCCAATCTCTCTCATGAACATAGATGCAAAAATACTCCACAAAATCCTGGCAAATAGAATACAGCAAATCATCAAGAAGATCATACACCATGACCGGGTAGGATTCATCCCAGGGATGCAAGCATGGTTCAATATTCGAAAATCTATAAAGGTAATAAACTATATTAATAGACTGAAATCTAAAAACCACATGATCATCTCAATTGATGCATTAAAGCCTTTGACAAAGTCCAACACTCATTCATGTTCAAGGTTCTACAGAAAATTGGAATAGATGGACTCTATCTTAACTTGATAAAAGCCATCTATGACAACCCAAAAGCGCATACAATCCTAAATGAGGAAAACTGGAATCTTTTTCTCTTAAATCAGGTATAGACAAGTATGTCCTCTATCATCCCTCCTATTCAATATAGTCTTGGAATCCTTAGCAATAGCCATTAGAAAACAGGAAGAAATAAAGGGAATAAGAATAGGTAAAGAAGGTGTTAAATTATCACCATTTGCAGATGACATGATACTTTACTTGGAAGACCCCAAAAGTTCCACCAAGAAACTCCTAGAACTGATAGGGAAATTCAGTAGCATAGCAGGATACAAATCAACACTCAAAAGTCACTAGCATTCCTCTACACAGATAACAAGCACACTGAAAGGGAAATAATAGAAACAATACCTTTCACAATAGCACCGCGGAAAATGAAATCCCTTGGGATTCACTTAACTAAGGAAGTCAAAGATCTTTTCATGGAAAATTACAAAACCCTAAGAAAAGAGATTATAGAGGATTTCAGAAAATGGAAAGATATTCCGTGCTCCTGGATAGGAAGAACCAACATCGTGAAGAGGGCCATACTCCCAAAATTGCTGAAAGTTTTAAGGCAATCCCTATCAAACCACCACCAACATACCTCCCAAACATAGAGAAATCAATCCTAAAATTTATTTGGAGGCACAAACGACCTAGAATAGCAAAGTCAATCTTGGCCAATACAGACAAGGCAAGAGGCACCAGAATTCTGACTTGAAATTATATTACAAAGCCACTGTGATAAAATCAACATGGTATTGGCAACAAAATAGACCTGAACATCAATGTATAGTTAATGAAATTTCAAGCACAACTTATCAGAATTTATGGGATACAAGTAAAGCAATTCCTAAAGGGAAATTTAAAGCTGTGAATTCACACATTAGGAAAACAGAATGGGAACAAATAAGTTCCCTAATGCTGCATCTCAAGCATGTAGAAAAAGAAGAGAAAACTAAATCCAAATCCCAAAGATGGTAGGAAATTATTAAGATTACAGCAGAAAAGAATGCAATCGAGAAAATGCAAACAATATAAAGAATTAACAATTCAAAAATCTGGTGCTTTGAAAGAAGAAATAAAATTGATAAGCCTCTAATAATGTCACCAAAAAGAAAAGAAATAACTAAAATTCAAGCAATAAGGAATGAAAAGGGTGAAATTACCCCAGACTCTATGTAAATTCACAAGATCATCAGTAGCTATTTTGAGAAGCTCGACTCTTGAAGAATAGAAGACACAGAAGAAATGGATAGATTCCTAGAAAGGTACAAATTACCAAAACTGAAGAACAAGAAGATATAAGAATTCCCAGTAACCCAATAGCAGCCAATGAAATATAAAATATAGTAAAAAACCTACTGAAAACGAAAAGTCCCGGTGCTGATATAGTCATAGCTGAATTCTATAAGAAATTTACAGAATATATAATACCAATACTCTTTAAGCTCTTCAATGAAATTGAAAAGGGAACAATTCTCCCAAAATACTTCCTGGAAGCAAGTATTATACTGATCCCAAAAGAAGAGAAAGATGCAACTAATGAAGAGAACTATAGGACAATCTCCTTCATGAACATACACACAAAAACCGTCAAAAAATCCTAGATAATCAAATACAGCAAATCATCAAATTTATTTTTTTTTTTCTTTTGTTTTTGAGACAGGGTCTCGCTATGCAGTTCAGGCTGGCTGAACTCACAACAATCCTCCTGCCTCAGCCTCCCGAGTGCTGGGATTACAGGAATGCGCCACCACCCCCGGCTCCAAATCATCAAATTTACACACCATGACTAGGTAGGAGTTATCCCAGGGATGCAAGGATGCTTCAACAGACACAAAACTATAAATGTGGCACAATGTATAGATACAGTCAAAACAAAAAAAACATTTATTCATCTCAATTGATGCAGAAAAGGCTTTTGAAAAAGTCCAACACTTACTTTAGAAAATTGGAATAGATAGCATCTACCTCAATCTGACCATCCAATGGCTAACATAATTCTAAATAGCAAAAACAGAAATCTTTTACTCTCAGATCTGGTACAAGGATGCCATCTGTCACCATTTGTATTCAATGTAGTTCAGGAAAGATTAACTAGAACCATTAGACAAGAGAGAAAAATAAAAGGAATAAGAATATCTAGAGGACAAGTTTAAACTATCATTATTTGAAGGTGGCATGATACTCTACTTGAAAGACACAAAAACTCCACCAAGAAACTACTAAAGTTAATGCACAAATTCCATATCATAGGAGGACACAAAGTCAATATCCAAGAGTCAATAGCATTCCTCTACGCAAATATCAAACACACTGAGATTGAAATTAGAGAAACAATATCTTTTACAATAGCACCACAGGAAATGAAATACTTCGGAATTAATCTAATTATAGTTGGGCCTGGAAGATAGCTTAGTTAAATAAGCACATACCTGGCTAGTGCAGGGTCTTCAGTTCAATCCCTGGTACAAAAAAAAATCAAACTAAAGAAGTAAAAAATCTATTCCATGAAAACTATAGTACTCTAAAGAGAGGAATTGTAGAGGATTTCAGAAATTGGAAAGATATTCTCTGCTCCTGGATAGAAAGACCCAATATTGTGAAGATGACCATACTCCCACAATTGCAATACAGATTTAATACAATCTACATGAAAATACCACTAACATACCTGAAAGACCTAGAGAAAACATACCTAAAATTTATTTGGAACCAGAAAAATACTAGAATAGTAAGGACAACCCTGGGCAACAGAGACAAGGCAGGAGACAGTATAATTCCTGACTTGAAATTATACTAGGAAGACAATGTGATAAAATTAGTATGGGTTTTTTGAGAAAATAGACCTGAGAATCAGTGCAACAGTTTAGAACATTGATACAACTACATACACATTCAGTGATCTTCGACAAAGAGGCCAAACATGCTTACTGGAAGAAAAAGAGCCTCTTTGACACATGGTGCTAGAAAAACTGGCTCTCTATATACTGCAAAATAATAGCTGACCTGGATCTATCACCATGAACTACTATAAAGTCAAAATGGAGAAAGCATCTAAACATTAAATCAGAAGCACTCAATCTCCTAGAAGAGAAAGTAGGAGGAACTCTTGAAGACAGTAGTGGTAGGCAAATAGTTCATGAAAAAAATCAAGCTGCACAGGAAATACTTGAAAGAAATAACAACTGGGCTCTCTTCTTATTGAGAAGTTTTTGCACATCAAAAGAAATTAACAGAGTGAAAAGACAATACACAAATTTGGTAAAAAAAAAAAAAAAAAAAAGATCTTCAATAATAAGCACTCAAACGAAGGTCTTCTATCTAGAATTTATAAAGAAGCAAAAAGCATTGAGGCCCCTAAATTTAAAGATCCAATCCAGAAGTGAGCATCTGAGATAGGTGAATATTTCTCAGAGGAAGAAATAAAAGAAGCAAATAAATATAAGAAAACATGCTTCAAATCACTAGACATGCACGAAATGCAAATTAAAGCAACACTGAAATACCATCTCACACCAGAAAGAATGGTTGTCAGAAAAACAAAAAACAAAAAAACAAAACCCCAACATGTCTTAGAGAGGCTGTGGGGAAAATGAACTCTTCTCCACTGTTGGTGGGAATGTAGATTGGTGCAACTTTTATGGCAATCAGTGTGAAGACTCCTGAAAAAAATGAGCACTGGAAATACCATTCATTCCAGCTACCCTCCTTCTCAGAACTTTCCCAAAAGAACTAAAAACATCATATCATAATGATATATATGTGTGCCAATGTTTATTGAAGCACAATTTGTGATAACTAAAGGTTCAAAACAACGAAAATGGCCATGACAAGAGGAATGGTTTAAAAAGATGTGGTATTTTTATACCATGGAGTATTGCCCAGCTATAAAGAAAAATAAAAACGAAGCTTTGACCTCTTGTGACTCAATAGTGCCCCACATTTCCTTATCAAGGATATTATGCGACCACAGAAGAAAGCAATAGATGTTGTACAGTGTGCCTAAGGAGTCAATTAGAGAGAAAAAGTTCTCTCAGGCTATCACAAGGAACAAATTGGTCAAGCAATAGCCATGACTCATCCAGATGTCTGACAATGACAAAAGATCTACAATATGTTATGCATGTTTATAGCATAAATGCTGAAGGGATTTGAATGACCTTGTCATATACAAAAGTTACATTTTTAATGACCTATGTCTTGCATTAACTTGGTCTTAACTGTCAAGCAGAAAAACCATGAGGTTTAAAAAGTAAAACTATATTAATATACTGAGCTGTAAAAGGATCAAGTCAACAATTTTTGACATTTGCATGTTGTGCTGATAACCCAATACTATAATGGACTGTTGGACTACATTGTATAATTTTCCTGAATTCACGTACCTACAATCTTTAGACTGGCATCATGTATGAAAAGGTCCTTTAAAGACTTCTCCAAATACAATTTCTGTAACTGCAATAGGATACCTATGTCTGAAAAAACAAAAGGAGATAAGGGGATATGTTGAAAGCACCGAAATAGGAGATCAATCAAATATATGTGGGTGGTACTTGGCCCAGTGCCTGAAGTAAACAAGCTACTTCACTCCTGAGATGAATATCTTGTCTGGTTAAGGTTAGCTATCAGCTGCTATGCAGCCTAGTATCATACATTACTAACTTCACAAAAAGATAAGTAAAGGACAGTCTTGTTATTAAATAAAAAGGGAAGGAAAAATATATGTATACATAAGAAAGGATAGATATACAGCTTATTACTCTTAGTTCACTGAGAATACAATTTTATACTAATATTGTTTAGACAAGACATCATGTTTGCCTCTTGTTCTCTGAATAACTACTACAAAGAAAGCAATATGAATGTATTAATTACTACAAACATCCCACTAACCTAGTTTGAAATTGTTTCATTGCTAGTTCATTTTTTTCTCCTTAAAGTGAATGAAAATTATTAAAAAACATATTTTTATTAGAGATTGACATAAATAAAATATCCAGTATAGAATAGTAACTTTCTTTGATCTACACTGATGGAATATGAGACGAGTATGGGATAGGTATGCTTAAGTCACTTTATCTTATGAATTTCTCAAAACAAGTGCTCATTTTGTGTGGGCAGAACTGTGAAGTAGAGATGAGCTTTTAAACATTTGTGGGTCTTGGACAGGATTGTGCGCTGCTCTCCTGGGAATTTTGTTCATTTTCTGGCATCCAGAGTTCATGGCACTCCTCTTCTACATACAGAGCCAGAGTTCAGAACTAGAGCAACTGAACTCCACCTTGTAGAGGCAGAAATGAGGCTCAGGAGAGTGTGAGAATGGTGCGGCTTCCTGGAAAGGAGGAACTAAAGGCTCCTGCATCTATAGGGAAACACACTTCTTTCTTCAGCTTTTCACAGCACTAGTTATCATGTGAGTGGAGAATCAAGACGCCTGGAATTGCACCACACAGGCCACAGGTGGATTTGATCCAGATAATGCCAGTGAGAACTTTGAACCTGTGATTCTTTCCTGTGTACTGTGGACCTTCAGCATCTGTGTCTTACTGCAGAATTTCCTCTGTGCCACAACACTGTCACTTTTATTTCTAATATGTAGTGAAATATATACATAAGTATACATATTTACACATACATATGTAAAAATTGATGTTGTAATTACATATTAACATTCATTATACAAGTAAAATGCTGTTCATATAACTTAAAATATGTGGATTGAAATTCGTTTCACACAGTAGTTTATGCATATGCATTTATACATATTCATTAAATATATATTCATTAACTATATATGCATATTCATTAAATATATATTCATTAAATATATATTCATATTCATTAAATATATATAGCAAAGAAAGAACAGGTGATGAGTTTTTCTTCACTGTTTTCAGTTTTCAAGTAATAATAAGCTTTGAAGATTTTCATATTAATAGATACATATATTTGATCAATTTCAGTGACTGTATAGCTTTACATCACCTGAATGTACTGCATGCTTTTAATCATTACCTACAGTGTTCACATTTAGCACATATCGTATATTAACCTTCTAACTATATCTTATCATTGTGGCATATAGCCATTGAGCCAGCATGTAAATTCCTAAAAATGATTCAATTAAATGATCTGTAAATTCTTAATTTCTAATGTGGCCTTACTGAAATATAGATTTTCTAAATGTGTAACACAGTGAGTTTCTGCTTATATTTGAATGTGATTTATGTTTCTTATTTGTAATGAAAAGGTTCTTAAAATAAAGTGAGTTAATAATTTAAAAAAGAAGCAAAAGTAATTCATCCATAAAGTAACTAATATGGTAGTCTTAATGTAAGACAATGAGGGAAAGCAAAATGTAGTATATATAAAAACACTCCATTGAGTGAGGATAGAACTCATGCAACAGGGATGCTCTGTTTGATGTATTTTGTGAATTTCTATTTGTCAGTGCTTTCAACTTTTTTCTCTGTTAATCAAAACAAAATTAAGAAGTGATATCCACTCATATGCAGAAGAAAGGCAGGAACTTGAATTTATACATCTAATTCCACAATTTAAAATGAGTATCAAACAGGTACTACAAAGCCAAGTGACAAACACTTCATGACCAAGTGCCAAACATGCAAAACACAATGACTCATTGTGAGCCATAATGCTCAGCAGATGGCCACCTTAACCAGACTACTGCAATACAGAGTATCATCTGTGCTGAAAAAAGCAAGAAGAACATGTGGCAACATCATACAGATAAGTTGAATCATTTCAGTAAATGAACGATATTAAAATACTTCTGTATCACTAGTAAACCAAAGTGGAGCTTGTATGGGATACAAAGCAGCACAGAATTTTCAGTTAAATATTAGCAAAAAAAGTCTGGAAAACTGCAGATTTTTAAAAATGACAATTTCTTCACGTCTAATAAAACTGTCAGCAGAGTCATATTTGTTCATTTGGGGGATACTGATTGCTTGCTGCAAACACAACATGAATACAGGATCATAGAGATGTGCTTAAATGAACTACTTTTATTAATTTCATTAAGAAACAAATAACAATGAGACAGTTTCAAAACAGATTAATAGGACAGTTTCAATAATGAATACATTGCATATTGTTGTGTTAGTGGTTATTCATAATACAAGATGCAGACAGAATATCTTTTCCAAATATTATTAATACAAATGTTTCTTCTCATTGAATTAAAAGAAAGTAGCTATGCATCTATCCTATTTTGTACATACAGACACAAATTGTCCATCTTTTGTAGACCTTTTTTTTCAGTTTTGTCAGAGAAGGGTATTCAATTCTCATTTATATGTTGTAGGTATGGGAATTCACCAAAATATTCTGATATTGAACAGTAGTCCATAATAGTAGTGGGTTATCCATAGGACTGACAATGTCAGAAGTTGTTGACTTGAACATTTAACAGATCAGCATATCAATATGGCATTATTTTTCATAACATGTGTTTATACTTTTCTGCTGGATGGCTAAGACCAAGATTAAGCAAGACCTACATAATAAGAAATGTAACTTTTGCATTTCATAAAGCCAGTCAAGGCCCCTCAGCATTTATCCTGCAACTCTGTACCACAGTTTGCAGCTCCTTTGTCAGTGTCATGTAGATCAGTCAGGGCCATTGCTTGACCAATTTATTCTTTGTGAAAGCCTGAATGAATGTTTTTCTCTTGATGTGACTCTCCATAGAGAGTCACACTCTCTATGTGATCCACACTCTACGTCATGGATCACATTGTTCTTGGCACCATAATCTTCTTGATCAGAAAATTTGGGATACAACTGATTTCCATGATGTTACAGAACAGGTTCCCCTATGTCCTGAGTCTTCACTGACCTTAAAAGGCTATGATTCTTCCTTTGTATACCCATTCCTTTGTATACACCTGTCAGAGATGGGCACTCAATTGTCATTCAACTAACTTAGGTGCTTGAACTCAACGACACAATCCAACACAGTCCAGCATTCCACAACAATAGTGACTTATCTGAAGAAGTTGTCGACCATAGCCATTTACAGCTCAGCTTAATATTATGGCCCCGTGGTTTATACTTCATTTTTATACTTTTCTGCTGGATGGTTAAAACCTAGATAAAGCAAGACCTATATACCAACACATGTTTCTTATAAGGTCAGTGAAGTCCCCTCAGGGTTTATCTTATAGTTCGGGACCTTATTCTACAGATTCTTTGTCTGTGTCATTCAAGTGGATGAGTCTCGGCTAATGCTTGACCAGTTTACTCTCTGTGAGAGCCTGAAAGAAAGTTTTCTCTTCATGTGACTCTCTCCAGGCACACTATTGAACTTTGATCTATTTCCTCTGTGGCTCCATAATCTCCTTGTTCAGAAAATGTAGAGCTCAACTGAGTTTCATGATGTTGCAGTACAGGTTCTCCAATGTCCTGAGTCTTCACTGACCTTGAAAGGCTAGGGCCAAAATGTTGGCTGGCCTTGTGGCTCTTCTATTTCTCCAACTTTGATCTGTGAACTTAGGTTGCTAACCATCCAGAAGAAAAGCTGATTAGTATCCTGGAGCATATGCCATTCACTTTGCCTTATCTGACTCAATTGTTTCTAGTTGTTGCTGTACGTTTCCATTTGTATTTCTGCTTTTCACTTCCTATACTAGGGAGACTATACGATATTTGCACATGCCTGTCTGGTTTATTTCACTTATGAGTATATTTTCAAGTAGTATGCATTTCAGCATAAATGCTTCAAGCTTATCATTCTTGTTGAGTAATACTCCATTATATAGAAATACCACATATTTTTCAGCCATTCCTCATGTTATGGACATCTTGGTTGTTTCCAAGATTTTGCTATCACACATTGTGCTGCTATAAACATAGGCACACATATATCACTATGATAAAGTATTTTCAGTTCCTCTGGGAAATTTCCCAGTAGGGGGATAGCTGGCTTGAATGGGATTTGCAGTCCTACTCTTTTGAGGAGACTCCACACTGACCTCCACAATGGTTGTACCAGTCTACATTCCCATCAGCAGTGGAGAAGTGTTCCCTTTTCCCCACAACCTCTCCAACATTTGTTGTTGGTTGATTACCTTATGATAGCCATTCTTTCTGGAGTGAGATGGTATCTCGGTGTTGTTTTAACTTGCATTTCATGGATGGATAGTGTGTGGAGTATTTTTTCATATATTTATTCTCTTCTTTAATTTCATCCTCTGTGAAATGTGTATTCATCTCAGATACCCATTTCTGGATTGGGTCTTTAAATTTGAGGGTCCTAATGTATTTTATTTCTTTATATATTATAGAGAGCAGACCTTTGTGTGAGTGTTTATTAGCTAAGATTTTTTTCAAAATTTGTGGGCTGTCTTTTCACTGTGTTGATAATTTATTTTGATGTGCAAAATCTTTTCACTAAGAGTTGGTCCCAGTTGTTAATTCTTTCAAGTGTTTCCTATGTGAATACATGTTTGTTCATGAACTCTTTGCCTACCCCTATGTCTTCAAGAGGTCCTACTACTTTCTCTTCCTGGAGATTGTTTCTCTTTTAATGTTTAGATCTTTAATCCATTTTGACTTTAGCTTAGTGCATGGTGATAGAGCTGGGTCAAGTTTTAGTTTTCGGAATGTAGAAAGCCCGATTTTCTAGCACCATTTTTTAAAGAATTTATTGACATATGATGGACATATGATTTTCCTGTTGTTGTCTACTCCTTTTTATCCTGTGTTTCATTGTTTTCCCTATTTTGTGGGTACTTCCCATGCTCATACATGCAATTTTGTTTGTTTTGTTCCCTTAGATATCTTTAATAGACTGTGTAGGTTTGGCTTTCAACCAACCTATAAAGTCAACATTGTGTTCTTTAGCTGTTCTTCGTCACGGAAGTATTTCACTTCCCCATCATACATGGAAGAGAGTTTTGCAGAATATAGAAGTCTGAGTTTGAATTTGTTTTCACAGAGAAGTTGAAGTAATCTACTCTATGCTCTTCTTGACTTCATGGTTTGTAAAGAGAAGTCTGCCATTATTTTGATGGGTATTCCTTTAAATGTGATCTGTTTCTTTTCTTTAGTGGCTTTTAGTAAATTGTGCTTGATCTCTGGGATCTTTATTATACGTATGGTTGTGTTTTTAATTGGGATGACATTATTTGGAGTTCTATGTATGCTTTGATTACCTGAATGTCACATTGTTTCTGCATTTTTAGGAAGTATTCTGCCTTTAGTTCTGCCCGTATTGTCTTTATGTCATTTGTTTTGACTCACTCTTTCTCAATAATTAGTCTTACATTACTCATCTTTGCATTGTCTTGCAAGTGTTGATTTTTTCCTACATCTTACTTGTTTTCAAGAGATCTTTGTTACTTTTTCACCGGCTGCTTTGGTGTCTTCATAGTCTCAATCTCTACCTTCACTTGCACTCAAATGGCTTTCCAGCTCATGATTAAAGTTTTATTTTCCTGTATATTCTTTGAATCTGCTTCAAGCTTCTATTTCTTTCCTATATTTCTCATTTAAGTATTCCATGATTTTTCTATTCTTTATTTTTCTTAGTGTCTTTTTGATAGCCAGTTACTAATAGCTTCAATATAGTTATCTTTTCTTGCTTTTACTAAAGAGATTTTTTTCAGAGATTATTTCTGCTCTTACTTTCTCTGTACATTTGTGCAGTTGTTTCTTTACTTCAGATGCTTTGAATTCAGAGATTTTAAGGTGTCTGATTTGTAATTTCTTATATGTTAGTGTCTCCTGTCTTCATTCTGGGTGGGCTTGTAGCCTGAGAATTCATTTTGCTTCCTCTCTCTGCCATTTTGCATAGTACTGTCCTTTGACCTTTGGTGTAGAGCTTTGGTGCAGTTATTACCTTAGCACCTCATGAAATTCTTAAGAGAGATTATATGGTTAAAGTAGTTACAGTTTTGTGTTTGCAGAACTACAATTAGGATCACTAATAATGCAAAGTGATATTTAGCAGTTGACACACTTTTGCAGCTAATTGGTTTGTATTTTAGACCATAAGAGCAAACATTATGTCTGCGTAGCTAAGCAGATATTAAATTAGGAATTCATATTTAAATTAGTTCCCCTAATTTCTGTCTGGTTACCTCCCCTTGATATACATTGGGTCTTCCAGGCAGACTAGTTCACTCCAGGTACCTGTTGTACCTGGAGAGAAAAAAAGAGGATCCTCTCATAAATCCGGTTCTAGTAAAGTGTTTCAGCTTACTGGGTCAACATCTATCGAGTTCGAACTCTTCCATATGTGCCTGACTTGGGTCTAGCTGCTGTGCTCAGTTTCTTCCTGATGCAGCACTCTGAGTCTGCGCTCCATCTCAAAAGGGACCCTGCTAGGGGCAAGCAGGTGAAAAGTCCCACACACATGCTGGGCCTGGGTGCTGGTTGGAAAAGGGTTCAGTGGAGCGGGCGAGCAGGCAAAAACTCTCACTCACATGCCTGTTGCTGCTGTTTTTTTTTTTTTTTTTCCATTTATTTTTATTTTATTGAAATACAAATGTCAATCAGACAGTTTCAAAACACCATAACCATACAGAGTCGATGAAATAATACATTGCAAACTGTTTTCATAATGTTTTGGTATTGTACAAGGTGCATACATGATATTATATTTACAGGTATTTATGTAGCTGAATTATATCAAAGATTC
>PVKA01037336.1:0-21072 GCA_004027165.1 Ctenomys sociabilis | reverse complement strand
CCTGCACCTGACTGAATTTGCCAAAGCAGGGGCTTTAAACAACTGAGCTAACCCCCAGTCCTTATAGTGCCTTGTTTTGATGTATTGCAAACAAGGCTCAAGGGTTTAGATTTTTGTTTCGGTCAATCAACCAGGCCAGAGTGTTGCGAGAAGCTAGAGGGCAGATTCATGGGAAGCTTTCTTTGGCTATCTCTCTATTAAATTGTTGCTTTTGGTAGATTTGAAAGCAGTGGTCCTGAGAATGGTCATAGTGGTTTGAAGACCATCTTTGAATTTTTTTGAGCTTCACTTGATGTATGGGGTTGTCTGGGAAATGAAATAAGTCTTGAGAAGAAGCTGTCCCTTGGCTGAGGAGGAATCCAAGCAGCCATGAACTTTTAGTGCCTTTGTGCACTGGGCCGGGAGCAGGGCTGTGTTTTCTTGTAGATCTTGATAGATTTATTTGGGGTTTGTCAGTGTTGATGAACTTAGCGGAGGCCCTGGCTACACCAGTAAGAATGTATTGGATAAAGTCTTGGTGTCTTTTCCAGTGTCTAGTTCTGGGCTTGAGGCTCCACTGAGAGTCTGTCTTGCAACAGTAACTGTGCGAGGCTCTTTGGGATTATTTTGTGTGTGCTCCCCGACACTGAATGGGTGGTCATTGTCTAAATTCATCTTCCCCTATAGTGAGAAAAATAGTGGTGGGAATGATTTGAATGTCAAGAGTTTGGTAGCAAAGGCAGAGGGTTTGGGAGCTGAAGAGGGGTTAGTAAGCTCAGTGGGGTGGTCTATTGGGAGGGAGATGGCTCATGGTTGGCAGAAGAAAGGTGAGCAGATGAGGAGAGGGAGATTTATTTGTGGAATCCATGGGGAGCAGGATGAGTTGTTACCTAGTATGCAGCAGAGCAGAATGAATATAAGGAGAGACCAGAGCAGAGGGCAAAAAGGCCCAATCAGAGGGGACCTCTTCTTATTTGTCTAAGATTTGGAGAAAGTGGCCAAGGTCAGAGAGGAGCTGAGAATTTAATGAACTGGGTTTTGGGCAAAGATAGTCATTTATTAACTACAGAAAGATACTCTGGTTTCTCTTCAGGTCAAATAAATCATTATCTACAGGAAGAGATGGAGCATTTTAAACCTGAAATAAGATTGGTGGGAGAGATTGTTGATAGGCAGAATTAGAATAAAATTCGTAGGTGCATATAAAAGTGGTTAATGTGCTGCCTAGCAATGTGTCCAGTCATTTGCATGATCTTTCTATGAACAGAAATCTGTATGTTAACTTCTAGTTTCACTGAGTCTATTGAAGTGTTATCTATTATAAAATAGTAACCCAAACAAATGTACATTTTTCCTAGATATTTAAATAACCATTGGCTAGATCTGTTACACAATATTCTGTATTATATTGCAAGGACATACAGTAGTCATTACCATATTTTCAAATTTCGTAGTTACTTTTCTCTCCTTGCTGAGACAAAATACTGGAGGTCCAGTTTGTGGGCGTTTCAGCCCATATTCAGCTGGTTCCAAGGCATAGGACAACAATTCATGGTGGTGGAATCCAGGGAAGGTAACAAGAGCAAAAAGAGAAGAGTGAGAGAGCAAGGCTTTCCCTCCCTGACGTTGTATGCAGGGTGCCTGCTCCAGGGCAGATGCAGCACTCGCGCCTATAATCCAAGCCCTGGACCATGACTCCGTCATAACCTCCAGAATCATCCCATGATTACATAAAGCTTTCGGGGGGATACCTAGACACAAAAATAGCACTAAATTTTGGATGATTTAAAAAAATTATTTAAAATTTATATTTTTCCTAAAATGCCATGTCAGATCTTTGGATTTTATTCTTTAATTTTAATGGAAACTAAAAGTTCAGTGGGGTCTTTCGTGGTTCTACCTCAATCTTTCTACCTCTTTGTCTTCCTCTTCCTCTTCTTTGTCTTTTTGAAGTAAGGTGTCACTATGTGGTTCAGACTGGCCTTATGCTTACTTTGTAGCCCAGGAAGGTCTCAAACTCACAGTGATCCTTCTGTCTCAGTCTCATGAGTGCTGGATTTATAGGAGGGCACCACCATGTGTGGCCTTAAATCTTTCTTAGTGTAAATTCATTTTACTTGTGAATTAGAATTTGTCTTCTGTAATAAGTTCTCCTGAATATGAAGTCAGAAGACATTTGGACTTTTCTTCTTTAAAATAATTGTCTACTCGTCTGCTGGTATCTTTGATCTTATCTTTCAATTTTGTTTTTGTTTTTTTTCATAGTTCTTATAACTATGAAATCCCACATATGACACTGTACCATGATGAGCCTAAAAAATACCAAATGCTAACTATACATGGCCTCTATACAGCTTCAACATGCCCATCTCTGCAAATGTTTTATAAGGTATTGCTCAAAGTTGATGATTTTAAAGCCAATACATAAAAGTTTAACATAGTATATCATAATTTGCCATATTTTCTATTTTCTTTATGATACTCATTAATTCACTTATTGAATCATTTATTCATTAAAATTTTATTGTGGCAAAATGCATAACATGACCTTTCTCATTGTAACTTTTTCCAAGTGTACAGTTCATCAGCGTGAACCATTCATGTTCTATCACCAATCTTTAGAAGAAGTTTATTTTGCAGAATTTAAACTCTACACATTCATAAAGTCTCCATTTCCTCCTTCATCAGGTGCTGGAGACCACAGTTTTACCTTCTCCTTCTATGAATTTGACAGCTTCGCATCCCCTGGGGAAGTGGA
Source organism: Ctenomys sociabilis (assembly GCA_004027165.1). Classification (NCBI taxonomy): domain Eukaryota; kingdom Metazoa; phylum Chordata; class Mammalia; order Rodentia; family Ctenomyidae; genus Ctenomys; species Ctenomys sociabilis. The sequence goes on along the minus strand of PVKA01037336.1, from coordinate 18,335 downwards.
ATCGTGCGACACTTGCATCACGCAGCAGTGCTTAGGAGGCTTAACCATGTTGGGGCATGTGTCAGAACCTCCTTTCTATTTTATGACTGATTGATAGTCTACTGCATGTTTTGTACATCTTTCATACACCAGCAAATGTGGGTTGCTTCCACTCCTTGGCTTTTGTGAATAGTAATGAACGTAAGTATGCAAATACTTTTTGGAGATCTTGCTTTCAACTATTTTGGATAAATACCTAAAGGTTGAGTTTTCAATCATGGTAATTCAGTTTCCGAGGCCCTGCCAAAATGTGGAACATACATGTTTCCATTGCAGTTGTACCTATTTCCACAAGCACTATACAAATGTTTAAATGTCTTTGCATCTTCACAAGTCCCTGATATTTTTTGTTTGCTATTTATAAAGAGAATATAATGTGGTTTTGATTTGCATTCCCCTAATGACATGGCCATATTGACTATCTTTTCATTTACTATTTCTGTGTCATCAGTTATTGAGAGCTGGTAAAAATCCTTGACCCTAAGTTAATTGTGAGGGATGAAAAGATGAATAGGATAAGCACCCATTGTAATGTGTTCATTGTTACCTGTGGAAACTAACTTGCAAACAAATGATTTTAACACAAAGTCATAAGGTTGCTGAGAGAGGACTGGATTACAGGCTTTCTCTCTTTCATCTTCCCTCATATCTTCAGCATTTTTCTTCATGATTTGCTTCTAGATATGTTTTTTTCCATTTGCACCTTATGCCTTCAGAGAGAATTCAAAATTCTGCCCCTTCAGCTACTTATTCCCAACTTTTATTATTCATGGTGAGGGGCACTAAAATAAAGTTGTAAATTGACCAGAATAAAGTGAAATAGGTTTTGAAAGCTCATTTTCATTTTCCTTTGGGCGTTTTTTGAGACAGGGTCTCACTAGGCAGTTTAGGCCTTGAACTCACCTTATAGCCCAGGCTGGCCTGGAACTCCCTGTGATCCTCTTGCCTCAGCCTCCTGAAGCCTGGGATTACAGATGTGTGCCTCTATGTCTAGATATTTATTTATTTATTTATTTATTTATTTATTTATTATATATTTAGTACAGGGTCCTTAGGGCTTCACTACATGGATCGGACTCATAGTGATCCTCCTGTTTTGAGCCTCCCAAGCGTGCACCGCTGTGCCCAGTCTCAGTGTGCTCCAGGATGGCTTAATGGGGATCAAAGCCCTGGTCCCTGTCTGCTGAGCGATCTGGCCAGCCCCATACCCAACTTTAGTTGTTGATACAATTGGTTGTGTCCTATCATGATGTCTAAGACCTGACATTCCCTCTCTGCCCATTTCTGTTTTTTTGTAGGAGTATGTTATCCTTGCAGTTGATTTAGAGGGTTGACATTTTGTCTCTCAACAATCATCGTGTATTTCCTTCTGTGTAAACATATCTGGGACACTCCACTTTTTTCTCCTCCAGTCCTTACTTCCTCTTTGACATTGAGTTAGGTGAAGGTAAGAGAAACAGGAATATAGAGGGGAGATGTTACCAGCATGTGATTGACTGACCAAGGTCCTGCCTGTACTTGCTAGCTGTTACTGGTATTTTTTTTAAGTTCCTGCAAAATTTCAAGTTTATATTGAACCAGCCATAGTTTTAACATGTTAGTAATTAAACTCGATGGTGCAAACCACAAACATAATAGCTTTAAAGCAAATAAAGTCTATTAATTTCTTTCAGAAAAGAGTTAAAGTAGTAGTAGAATCAGATTTATGTAAAATAGGAAATAAATTCTAAAAAACGTGCATAATGTTGGTGATTCATAGCTTAATTCCAGCACTTTGGGAGGCTGAGGAAGGGAGATTACAAGTGTAAACCTAGCCTGGACAACTTAGCCTTTGTCTCAAAATGAAAAATAAAAATGACTGGGTGTATATCAGTAGAAAGGCCCTTGCTTCAATGCCAGTACTGCAAATAAATAAGTAAAAAATAAAGAAGAAACTAACAAAGATGAAGACATTCCTACTAGACTTTTGTCAGGACTCATGAATCATTTATTAACTTTCGACTTTCTTGTGTTCCTAAGTTGTATGTGTAACAACCTGCAGTAGTTTGCTGGTTTTTAAAAGTCATTGCTCTCACACTCTTCAGTAACAGATACCAACAGGGAAACATCTATTCTGATAAATAAAGTGGCTCCAGTTATAGTCTGTCATTCTATTTCTTCCCTGAGACAACATCTTTTGAGGATAAGGACATGATTCTGTTTAAATAGTTTTTAAGCTGGACAAGAATAGATGTAAAAAGTCACTCCTGTTTATTACTGACAGCTGAATAGACTTCTATTCTAGAGCTTGAAGAAGTTGTGATTTGAAATGACTACTTGGCATAATATATAAGAAAGAGCTGTCACTTTGTTTCCTGGAATTTATATGTTGAAGTTTTCTCTGTGAATTATAGCAAATAAAGCGGGAGCGCTTACAGATATTTGTTATGCTCCTACCATTGTGTACTGTTATAGTACAAGGACATCAAAGTATATTCCTTGCCTGGTAGCATTGCAATACCTGGGAGATTTTTTAAAGGTCAATTTCTTTTTCTTCTTTATTTTATTTTATTTTTTTGGCAGAACTGGGGATTGAACTCAGGCCCTTGCACTTGCCAGGGAAGCGCTTATTCCACTGAGCCATCTCCCCGATCCCTCAATTTCTTTTTAATGTAGGAAAATTCTTGAAAAAGATTGGCATTTCTAAAATGGACTCAAGAAGAAGAAGAGAACTTGCATAGCCCTACAACTATAGATGGTAGATGCAGAGAAATTGAACATCAAAAGCCGTACGTTTTTGCTAAGGATATTTAAGAAATCTAAATGAAATGAGTTGCTCATTACCCATAATTTGAACATTTCAATATTATTAAGGCTCAGGTCTCCCCATATCAAGTCAGTGTAATGCTCATCTATGTGCTAGGAAAGTATTTAAAAATAGATCAATATGTTCAATGTGAAAACTCACCTATGGGGATTCAGAGAACTTAGAATTGGAAAAATAATTCTTTAAAAAGAAGAAATTTAGAGGAGCTGCAATGCATACCTTGAAAGCTTTTCTGTAAATTTTCTGTAAAGCTACAATAGTCAATAGTTTGGAACAGGACAGGACAGAGCCAGAGCTAAGGACGCCTGGCTCGAGGCTCAGCTAGGTGCAAGCACCTCATTCCTGCGGTAAAGGCCTTCCTGGAGATAGCATAGTTCTCTTAAATTATCATAATGCATTACTTGAAAACATCCTTGAAGGAATTCCCAAGTCCTGCCCGGATTCCTACATTTTCTTCAAACCCCCTTCCTTTGTTTGAAAAGCTACTAAATATGGATGACTCAGAAAAGTTTTTTGTTCTAAACCCCCGCAACTATATGAGAAGGTTAGAATCCTCCTGGAGACCTAAAGTAAAAAAAAGTAAGTTTGGAACAGTACAGAATTGAGAAATAAATCTGTAGATACATGATTCAATTAATTTTTGAACAGAGCTAGAGTAGTTAAAAATTTAAAGTGTAAATCTTTGTAATTTTTCAAGTGCAGCTATGAAGTAGGGAATTGCCTTTTGGACCTTGAGCCAGGAGGAGAGGTTAATACAAATACATTTAATGCAATGCCAGACATTGAACCCATGGCCTCGAGCTTCAGAGACACATGTCCAATGACTGAGTTACACCTCTAGGCCTACAGTTACACCTATGATGATGAACTATGTAAAGATGGTAATGGAATCCTTGTGCACAAATGAGTTTGTGCAGGGACTGCAAAGAGAAAAGAATACAGAAATACAAACTTTCAAATTAGTTCTCAGGAATTTTAACATTCCATGATCATCAAGTACAGAGGATAGAATAGGAGGATATTGAGGTTAGAAAGAAAGCAGTTGTGGTAGTGTTGAATCCAGTTCATAATGGACAAAACGAACAAACAAGAATCCAAAGAACAAAACCAAAACAATCCCAAAACAACCCCTCCTCACACCCACCTAACTGAGTTCCCATGTCTTCTCCACCACCTTAGACCTATCTCACCACATGGTATTTCTCTATAGAAGTCCCTGGAAGAGACAACTTCCTGGGGACCACCTGCGTAAGGTCCCTCTCATGTCCCTCTCTCAGACAGGAGCATTCTTTCCCTCAATAAATATATTTTACTCATAAAAAACAAACAAACAAAAACAACCCCAAACCAAAAGAGACCAGCCAAACACATTTTGTTGATATTGGACAGGTCAGGGTTTGGGTACTGATGAGGGCCGGTCATAGACTGAGGCAAGCTGAGGAGCATGCTCTGGAAAGTAGCCGATTGGACCAAGTAGATGAATCTCTGCTTAGGAGTTTTGGGGGCTTATTTTGAAGTTATGCTTGCAAATTCTGAAATGTGAATGAAAGAACCAGGTGCTGGAAGACACAAATTTAGAATCTTTAGAAACAGGAAAAACAGATACCCTGTGCCTCCCAGTGTGCCTACTAAGGGGATTCCACATACTTAGTAGAATTCTGCCCACCATACATAATCTAGTTTAAGTCATGAGTAAGCCATGGCTAAAATTAGATTGATCTGTGTACTTAAACATTCCATTTTGTGGAAGTAAAAGGAAGACTGAGGCACTGCTTCAGATTAAAGAAAACTAAATACACACATGACTAAATGCAATGTGCAATGTGGAGTGGGGTCCTGAACACATATTGAAAAAATGCTATGAATGCTATGAGAAGAAAATGATAGAATTGGAATATGAGCTATGTATATAATGGTTTTATGATCATGTTAAGATTTCCAGTGACTGTTTAAGAGAATAGTTTAATTTTAAGAGGATGAAGTAGTTAGGGATAGGGTTAAAAGCTATAATTGACTTTCAGATAATTGATCAAAAATAACAGATACATATTCATAGTGTACACACAAACACACACATGTACACAAAGTAAGTGTGACAAAAGGTTAGCAGTCCGTTACTCTATTATTGTAACTTTCCACACATTTAAATGCTTTCAAAATAAAAATTCAGCAATTGCCAGAACTTTAGACCATGTGCTAATTTTTATTATTTACAAAATGCATCATATGCAGAATAGAAGGAATGATTCTGAGATTGTATTAGCAACAGTGACATCACTGTAATTTGAAACTTGATTTCAGAGGTTGAAAGAGGAACCGGGGAGAGTACACGTATTGACCTTTTATTCAGAAGGCATTCTGCTAAAATTGATGTGATTACATTTTCTGTCAAAAATCATCACAATGCTTTTACTTGAGAACTGAACTATATTCAACTAGTGTACGGGGAGGTCACGTTGTGTGTGATCCTAGATGCTAGACTTTGTGAGGGACATGGAGATGAATGCACATGGACCACTGTAGAGGCTCAGAGGAAACCGCACGATCACAAAAATGAGCAACAGGATAAGAACAGAATTTTAAAGGGTGAGGAAAACCACTAAACCAAGTTTACAGACTGAGTTGGCCAGTGTGGTAGGGTTTTACCACAAACAAAAATGTTAGAGTAATTTACATACAAGGAGGATATGAGAGCCACTCTCACTGTCATTTTATAGGAAAGTATATTTTAATACAGGTAACTGTGAAGGACAATACCATAGTAATAATACTGTATGATGAATTTTGCTTTATTTAGAAAAAGACAGTAAGCAAACTTAGTGAATGACGCCAACTAGGGACTGTAAGGGGTTCTAAGGAAGCTAAAAGTTTTTTTTTTTTTTTTTTAATATTGAGAGGACATGGGACTCAGGTGAGTCTTTTTTTTTTTTTTCTTCTTTTTCTTATCTTTTGCCATACTAGAGCCTGAATCCAGGGGCACTCTGACACTGAGTTAAATAACCAGCCCTTTTTATTTTTCATGAGACATGGTCTCAGGTCATGCCCACACTTACAGTCTTCTACCCTCGACCTCCTTAAATGCTGAGGTCCCAGGGGTGCAGCACTGTGTGGTACTCGAGTCCACAAGCAGATACATATGATGAGGTAATGAAACAGGCTCTGGAGATTCACATTTGAGAATTCTACCAGGCAGAAGAAGGCTTACACCATTTCCTACAGCACATCGTTAGCATTCTGTGGGTTACGAATGCATGATTGGGGTAAATTTAGTAAATTACTAAATTAAGTCATTGAACAGTGCAGTGAAGGCTTAAAGCTTAAACTTAACTTCAAAATCATTTAACAAAATGTGAAGGAAGTTTCTCAAGAAGAAAAACATGGAGGTATCTGTATACATCCCTATAGGGCCATACGTGCCCTTGAAATTTTAAATAATGTTTATAATTGATAACACTGATCTGAATCATGAACCTATTGTTCATTTGATCCTTCCAACTTTGTCTGGTTTTAACTAAAAATGTAAATATGATACAGATTCAATATGAGGCACACAGGTTAAAAGACACAGTATCAGTTTTTATGAATTCTAAAATTACATCTTGAACAACTGAAAAATGTTTTCAGCAAGTATATTTGAACTGGGGTTTTCAGTTCAGTACAATGATACACTTATTGTTAAATAATTTACTGAACTCACCCTTTAGCTACAAAGGAAACAGTTGCACTATAGTAAAGTTTGTTGAAAAACAAGAGAAATGACTTTTTGCTGTCATATTTTTATCTATAATATTTTTGAAAGACATTAGTTTATACCTGATTAATATAAAATTTCAAATACTGAATATAACCTTCCTGTGTTATATTCTTAAGTTACCATCTGCCACATATTCTTATGCAAGGTGTGTAGTAAGATACACTACATTTCAAACTTGCTCAAAATGTTCAGTTCAATATTAATGGCTCCTTCACTCTGTAACATCCTGCTGAAGCTTCCAGCAAGTTGATTAATGATAAAAGTCATCGTCAGGCTTTCCTGGAGACACGGCAGTCAGATGCTTGGAAACCATGCATTGTAAGGAGGGAGGCTCATATTTAGCAGTCAAGAGGATATCCTGGATTCAGGATGGCTGTCAATCAAACCAGCCCTCCTGCTCTCTTATAACCAGAAAAATGCAGATGAAAGTGAATGTAACTGACAAAATAAACAGGGAATAGAAAAAGGGGAAAAATTTGAGAGCTACTTATCATATCTTTGTCACAGGTCACTGAAACACACTTCTATCATGGCCTTATTAGAATTAGAAATACATCTTGTTATTGAATTTGTGAACAAATAAATTGCTTAATATTCCCAGTGTATATTGACTTCGTATCACTCAGATAGTTCTGCATGTGGGGTGAAGAGATGTCACTTATTTCACCTGTCCAGTCTAATGCATCTATTTCCATTTTCCAGGGATGATTGCTAAGATCTTGGTTTTATTAAGATACAGCTTCTATTTAAAAAGGAGACTAAGAGTGAGGTACCATGTCACTGTGTTTTCTTACAGTGCTACACTGTGTTTTCTCCTACCTTCTTCTTCCACGTAGAATTCTCAAATGTGAATCTCCTGATAAATCAACATTCCTCTGTCTCAGTTTCTTCACCCTCACTAAGATCACGTCCTACCCTCATGCCACAGGATGTGAGCTAATAATACTCTGGATACTGTTCATGCTAAATTACCACCTTCTTTAATGATAGGTCTTATCTACAAAAATAACTTGCATAGATTGTGAGGTGTCAATGGAATGTAGGGGAATTTTAGGTAGTCTGTTTGGCTTAGTGTCAGTGGAATAGGTGGATGTTATTTTTCTTGCCCACAAGATGCCTATGTAAAGCTACAGTACAAAAACCAATAGCCCAAGACATGGATTTCAGGTATTTCCTAAGGTTTGTTTAGCTAAACAGTGTAGAGAAGTGATTGGATAATGAAACAGATAATGGCAACTAATCTTATTGGCCTTGAAGTAAGGGAAAGTATCATTTTTTCTCCAAAAAGAGTATATTGATTGGAACCTTTTAAGATTTAGAAGCATTTCATTAGTCTTTAGAACGAATGTTGAAGCTTCTGGTCCTCCACTGTAAAAGGGTGGAGGACTGTGAGGATGGACATAGGAAGTCTGTCAGGGTTGGCCAAATAGCTCAATGGATTATAGTGCCTGCTTAGGCAAACACAAGGGAGAGGGATTTGATCCCTGGCCTGCTGTGCCAGCCCCAACCCTGGGACACTCTGAGACAGTGAATGAGCCTGGGCATGGTGGCATGTGCCTGTAATCCCAGTGCTTCAGAGGCTAAAAAATAGGAAGGATCACTTCAAGTCCAGTCTGTATAGTGAGACCCTATAGACCCTGTATACATTAAAAATGTAATACATTAAAAAATGAAGTCTGTAAATTTGGGGAATATTCTGGGTTTTAGAGATTAGGCAACCTTCTAACCTTAAACATCCTGACTTGCCTCACTGGCTTAGCCATAAAAAATTTACTGACAGAAAATTTATCTTTCATTTTTTTCTTTATTGCATGCAAGTCACAGGATTGAGACTATTTGAAACTTTTGAGTCTTAAAGCTGAATTTACAAAGGAAATATAAATTTCAGTAATTTTAGTTTCCTTCATTTCATGTTCAACTCAGTTATTCAAGGAGCTCTATGCAAAATAATGTACAAATGGGAGAGGTAAACTTTTTATTCTTCAAGGCTATAAGTTCACCCAGAGGCATGGGCAAGCAAATCAATCAAATTAGAGTTCATCCATGTGTCAGCTCAATAATGTCAAAAGATTTCCACTGTATGGGAGACAAGGAGGGACAGTGCCTCATCTGCCAGTGAAGAATGCCAAGACAGTAGCTGGTGTCTATTGTTATTCTCAAAGAAGATTAGTGTTTACAAGCTTGGCAAAGCTAAAAATTATTTCTTCACAAACTAACACTGGCTCTTCAGTGTTCAGAAAAATCATTTCCTGTCCTGATCATTCTTATGATTACTACTAAAATAAGAAATTCTGCTAACCTTCATTTTCTCATTTTTTATTGGAAATTGATTATTCCATATTATCATCCTTATCTAACAAATCAGACAGACGCTCATTACAAAACAGAACTGTATAAAATTACAAACTGTAAAAAATCCAGAAATGTATAAAGTAGAAAACAAATCTTAACTTTATCCACAATGCATAGTTTAGTTTGATTTCTTCTATGTTTGCTTATGCATATTTTAATATATAATGTTAAAGAAATTTAAAATATTCTAAATTTTGAGATGTGAACTGTTCTGTAACTTCACTTGGTCACTTTCACAGGATATTAGGGGCTTATTTTAATGTCAGTAAACATTATGTAGTTCTTTTAAAAAATTGTGGTTTTAACTCTAGGCGTAATTATTTCTGTAGATCATCCTGTTCTGAAGTGGTTCCTTCACTCATTTTTAAATTACTTGCCTTAATAACTATAAATTCCTGTGTCTCTCTTTGGATTCTGATGGCTCAACACTAATTATCTTCTCAGGTAGACTTAGTACCCTCTCAATACTGAGTTCTTTGAATCACTATTTGAGCAGCCTGAGGACACAAAGAGGTTTGCTAGTTATAGCACTGCTGATTGCTTTTAACCTTGTTTAGTTATGAAATAATTTTATAAAAAATATTCTTATTTAAATCTTTATTGAAGGAGGTATGCACAAAACAGCACTTGATAATATGCATTAAACATTTTAATTGTAATGTGTATTTGTATAGGTGCAGCTGGGGGTCTGCCCATTAGCTCAGTTGCTTAATTGCCTGCTTAAACAAAGCAATCAGGCTCAGGATGCAGTGGTTTGATCCTCAGATTCTCATGCCCTAGCAGACCAGCCCTTACGGCATCCTGAGCCAGCCAAAAACTAAATAAATAAAATAAATACTTCTGTATTTTTATTTTCTCTTAATTCAATTAATAGAAAGATTTGTTCTAATAGTATTTGTGGACAGGATATCATGTCTGCATCTTATGCTATGAATAACCACTAGAAAACAACAACATAGGGGGGCCAGGTAGATGGCTCAGTAGCATAAGTGCTTGCCTGGTAAGTGCAAGGGCCTGAGTTCAGTCCCTGGTTCTGCCAAAAAAAAAAAAAAAAAAAAAAGATTTTCTGACACTGCATTCAGAAAACAACAACATGTGATGTATCAATTATTGAAACTGTCCTACTAATTACTTTAAAAACTGTCTCATTGCTATTTGTTTCTCAATAAAATTATTAAAAAATATGTGCAGCTGTGCTGACCATAGGTGTACAATGTACAGCATATAATGCAATGGATGTGTACGTCCTCACCACTAAAGTTAAACAGTAGGATGTGACAAGCTCCTTGGATGCTCTGCACAATTGCATCTTTCCATTAAGCCCTTTGCTGGTTGTCATTATGCTAATTTCATTCAGTACTGGGGGACTGAACCCAGGACTTTTATACTGAGCTGTATCCCTACCCCTACCCCTTTTTTCTCCATGTTACTGGGTGCACATGTGTGAGATATTCTGAAATGATGCTTTTCAAGTTTTTTTCTGAAAAATGTACAATTTATTTATATAAGTTCTGTGATCTATCCTTCCTTCCTTCCTTCCTTCCTTCCTTCCTTCCTTCCTTCCTTCCTTCCTTCCTTCCTTCCTTCCTTCCTTCCATTCTCCTCCTCCTCCTTCTTTCTTCTCTCACTCTCTCTCTTTCTTTCTGTGGTTGGCTCAGTTCACCCTGTGGGTGGGGCTAGCGCAGCATTTGGTAATGGGGATTGAACCGAGATCCCTGAACACTTGCCTAAGCTGGCCTAAGCAGGTGCTTTACACCGCTGAGCTATTTCACTGTCCCTAGGCATGCTATCTTGTCTGAACAATATTAGCACAAACCTATCTTTTCAATGAAGTAAGAGACACTAGCTGTATAACTATCTTAACTCTTTTGTAAAATATATATATCTTTTTCTCTTTCTTTTTTCCCCTTTTCCTTATTACAGTTTGTTTTTTCTTTTGAACAATTTCTTCACAATTCATAATATGTATGTATGTATGTATTTATTTAGTGATGCTGGGGATTGAACTCAGGACTTTGTACTTGCCAGGCAAGTGCTTATTCCATTGAGCTATCTCTCCAGTCATATTTATTGTATTGGACCTTATTTACTTTTTCAGTTTCTCACATGAGAGACAATATAATGTTTACACATATGAATTTGATTTCACTTACAAGTATGCTGTCAAGTAGCACCCATTTACCCATAACAGTCTCCAGTTTATCCTTTAAGGCTGAGTGTTAGTGCATTATATAAAAACTATAACTTTTATTGATTCCTTGGTTGATGGAAATTTTGTTTCCAAGGTTTAGCTATTGCAACTTGTGTTGCTATAAACATGGCTGCAAATGTATCCCTGTGGTGTGATGCCTTTAATTGTGATAAGATACTCAACAGGGACTGGCTGGGTCAAATAGGACTTCTAGTCCTAGTTTTTTGAAGAATTTCTACATTGATTTCTATGGTTTTACAAATCTACACTTCCACCACCAGTGAAGAAGGGTTCATTTCTACCCATTGCATACCCAACATTAACCATTGATTGATTTCTTGATTATAGCCATTTTTTCTGGGGTGAGAGAGAATCTCAGGGTTGTTTTAATCTGCATCCTGAATTTGCTTATTAAATCTCTAAGTCTGTGGTGGAGTTTTTGGGTCTTCTATGTGGAGTACCATGTCATCTGCAAATAATGATAATGTCTCTTCTTCCTTTTTTATCCTTATTCATTTTATTTCATTCTCTTCTTTTTTATTTTATTAAAGACAAATAGCGTGAATAATGTGACAGTTTCAAATGAATTAGTAGCACAGATTCAGTAATTAAGACATTGCATATTGTGTTTGTAGTGGGTTTCATTGTACAAGGTGCATACATGATATTCTATTTATAAACACTATTAGAGCAGATGCCTCTAATCAATGAATTAAGAGAATTTAGTTGTATACCTATCTTTTTTTAAAGCTGAATTACAGTACAGTTTCAATAATTAATACTTTTTACTTTGTTATCTTCTTAGTAGTTATCCATAGTACAAGAAGCAGATAGGATATCCTGTTCAAACACTATTAGTGTAAATCTTTCTTTTCATAGAATTATGCAAAACTACTGCATATTTATCCTAACTGTACTGTTTATACAAACACAATTTAGTTTTTCCTTTGTATTGCCTTTTTTGTTTAGTCCTGTCAGAGATGGGTATTCTCTTGTCATTCAATTATTATAGGTGCTTGAATTCAGTGAAACAATCCAACACAGTCTAGCAGTCCACAATAATAGTGGGTTATCTGAAGGAGTTGTTGACTAGAGCCATTTACAGCTCAGCTTATTATTATGGCTTTGTTTTATATTCCTTGATTTTATACTTTTCTGCTGGCTGGTTAAGACCGAGATAAAGCAAGACCTATACAACAAAAAATGTGACTTTTGTATCTGATGAGTCAGTCAAGTCCCCTCAGGGTTTATCCTGTAACCCTGTACCTCACTTTGTAGATCATTTGTCAGTATCACCCTTGTGGGTGAGTCATGGCCATTGTGTGACCAGTTTGCTCTCTGTGAAAGCCTGAGAGAAAGTTTTCTCTCCATGTGACTCTCCTTAGGGACACTATACATTATGGATCACATTCCTCTGTGGCTGCATAATCTCCATGATTAGAAAATTGGGGGCCCAATTGAATTCCATGATGTTACAGCACAGGTTCACCTATGTCCTGAGTCTTCACTGACCTTGAAAGGCTAGGGCCCAAATGTTGACTGACTTGCAGGCCTTCCATTTCTCCAATTTTTGGTCTGAAACTTAGGTTATTAACTACCCAGAACAGAAGCTGATTATTACCCTGCAACATAGGCAGTTAAGCTTATACTATCTGACTAAATTCTTTTTAGTGTTGTTATACATTTCTATTTGTATTTCTTCTTTTGATTTCTTATACTAGGGAGACTATATGATATTTGTACACGTGTGTCTGGTTTATTTCACTTATGAGTATATGTTCAAATGGCATCCACTTCAATATAAGTGCTTCAAGTTTATCATTCTTTATAGCTGAGTAATACCCCATTGTATACAAATACCAAATCTTTTCAACCATTCCTCATGTGAAGGGCATCTTGCTTATTTCCAAGAATATGCTATCACAAATGGTGCTGCTACAGACATAGGCACACATATATCACTATGATATGATGTTTTCGCTCCTTTGGAAATTCCCAGTAGGGGGATAGCTGGCTTGAATGGGATTTCCAGTCCTAGTTTTGGGAGGAGTCTCCATACTGATCTCCACAATGTTTGTACCAGTCTACATTCCCAACAGCAATGGAGAAGGGTTCCCTTTTCTCCACAACCTCTCCAACATTTGTTGTTGGTTGATGTCTTTATGATAGCCACTCTTTCTGGAATGAGATGGTATCTCATTGTTGTTTTAATTTGCATTTCATGGATGGCTAGCGATGTGGAGCATTTTTCATGTATTTATTCGCTTCTTTAACTTTGTCCTCTGAGAAGTGTGTATTCATCACAGATGCCCATTTCTGAATTGTGTCTTTAAATTTGAGGGCCCTAATGTATCTTAGTTTTTTATAAATTCTAGAGAGCAGACCTTTGTCTGAATGCTTATTAGTTACAATTTTTTTGAAATTTGTGGGTTGTCTTTTCACTTTGTTGGCAATTTCTTTTAATGTGCAAAAACTTTTCAATAAGAGTTTATCCTAGTTGTTAATTCTTTCAAGTGTTTCCCGTGCACATACATGTTTGTTCATGAACTCTTTTCCTCCCCTATGTCTTCAAAGTTCCTCCTACTTTCTCTTCCAGGAAATTGAGTGTTTCTGTTTTAATGTTTAGACCTTTAATCCATTTTGACTTTAGCTTAGTGCATGGTGATATGCCTGGGTCGTTTTAGTTTTTGGAATGTAGAAAGCCAGTTTCTCCAGAACTATTTGTCAAAGAGGCTATCTTTCTTTCAGTGAGCATGTTTGGCCCCTTTGTTGAAGATCAGGTGGCTGAGTGTGTTCATAGATGCCTCTGCACCTTCTAATCTATTCATTGATCCTCAGGTCTGTTTTGTTGCCAATACCATGTTGATTTTATCACAGTGGTTTTGTAGTATAATTTCAAGTCAGGAATTATGATGCCTTGTCTTTTTTGGCCAGGATTTCCTTTGCTATTCTAGGTCCTTTTTGGTTCCAAATAAATTTTAGAAATGATTTCTTTGGTCTGGGATGTATGTTGGTGTCAGTTTTATAGCTATTCATTAACTCCAGAAGCTCCAGTGGTGCAATCGATTAGTGCGTGGTACTTATATTCATTAACTCTGTACAACAATTTTTGGAGTGTGCCCATCTTCATGATGTTGGTTCTTTTATCCAGGAGCAGGGAACATTTTTCTATTTTCTGAAATCCTCTATGATCTGTTTTCTTAGGGTACTGTAATTTTCCATGAAAAAATCTTTGATTTCCTTGGTTAAATGAATTCCAAGGTATTTCATTTTCCTCAGTGCCATTGTAAAAGGTATTATTTCTATAGTTTCACTCTCAGTGTGTTTATCTGTGTAGAGGAATGTTATTGACTTTTGAGGATTGACTTTGTATCCTGCTATGATACTGAATTTGTGTATCAATTCTTTTCTTTCTTTCTTTTTTTTTTTGTGGAGCCAGGGATCGAACTCAGGCCCTATCACTTCCCAGGGAAGCACTTATTCCACTGAGCCATCTTCCCGGTCCCTTTGTGTATCAATTCTAGTAGCTTCTTGGTGGAGTTTTTTGGGTCTTCCAAGTAAAGTATCATGTCATTTGAAAACAATAGTAATTTATCTTCTTCTTTACCTATTCTTACTCCTTTTACTCCTCCCTCTTGTCTAATGCCTCTAGCTAATGATTCCAAAACTTTATTGAATAGGAGAGATGATAGAAGACACCCTTGTCTTGCACCAGATCTAAGAGTAAAAGATTTCAGTTTTTCCCCATTTAGAATTATATTAGCCATTGCTTTGTCTTAGATGCCTTTTATCAAATTGAGGTTGAGGTCTTCTATTCCAAATTTCTGTAGGACTTTGAATATGAATGACTTTTGGACTTTGTCAAAAGCTTTCTCTGCATCAGTTGAGATGATCATGTGGTTTTTAGATTTCAGTCTATCAATGCAGTCTATTACATTTATAGATTTTTGAGTACTGAGCCATCCTTGCATCTCTGGGATGAATCCTACCTGGTCATGGTGTATGATCTTGTTGATGATTTGCTGTATTCTATTTGCTAGCATTTTATTGAGGATTTTTTCATCTATGTTC
Source organism: Ctenomys sociabilis (assembly GCA_004027165.1). NCBI lineage: Eukaryota > Metazoa > Chordata > Mammalia > Rodentia > Ctenomyidae > Ctenomys > Ctenomys sociabilis. The sequence continues at coordinate 3,122 of PVKA01037336.1, read as the reverse complement.
ATGAGCAAGATTGGTCTGTAGTGATCTTTTTTACTTGTGTCTTTCCCTGGTTTTGGAATCAGTATAATACTTGCCTCCAGAAATGATTTTGAGAAGACGGCTTCCTTTTCAATTTCATTGAAGAGTTTGAGGGTGCAGGGGTTATATATTCTACAAATGTCTTGTAGAATTCAGGTGTGAATCCGTCAGGACCTGGACTTTTCTTTGTCGACAGGCATTTTATTACATTTCATCTCTCGTTGACTGTTATTGAGTTACTGAGATTTGTTGTATCTTCTTGATTCAGTTTTGGTAATTTATGCCTTTCAAGGAATCTGTCCATTTCATCTGTATCTTCTAATATGTGAGCGTAAAGACTGTTGAAGTAGCTATTGAAAATCTTCTGAACTTCCGCTGGATTTGTGGTGATTTCACTCTTTTTCATTCCTTATTGCTTGAATTTGAATTATTTCTTTAATCTTTTTGATGAGGTTAGCTAGGGGCTTATCAATTTTATTTAGCCTTTCCAATAACCAGCTTTTTGATTCGTTGATTCTTTGAACTGCTTTCATAATCTCAATTGAATTAATTTATGCTCTAATATTTATGATTTCTTTTCATCTTTGCGCTCTGGGTTTGGTTTGCTCTTCCTTTTCTACATGTTGGAGGTACAACATTAGTGTTTTTATTTGTTCCCATTCTGTTTTCCTAATGTGTGAGTTCATAGCTATAATTTTCCCTCTGAGAACTGCTTTCATCACATCCCATAAATTTTGATAAGTTCTGGTTGAATTTTCATTCAATTGTAGATATTGTTGAATTTCTTGTCTAATTTCATCTGTGACCCATTGATTGCTGAGTGTTGCTTAATTTCCATGTATTTTGGAGGGTTGTTCTAGTTTCTTTTGTCATTTATTTCCAGTTTCCTTGCACTGTGGTTGGATAATATGCATGGGATAATTTCTGTTTTCTTGCATATACTTAAGCATGACCTATGGACTAGTATGTGATATATTTGAGAAAATGACTCATGTGCAGCTGAAAAAAAGTGTATTCAACTGTTGTTGGGTGGAACACTCTGCTGATGTCTACTAGGTCCATTTGTTCCAAGCTCTCATTCAGTTCTGGTAGTTCTTTGCTAATTTTTTGTTTATTTGACCTCTCTTTTTGAGATAAGGTGCTGTTAAGGTCTCCTGTTAAGATTGTGGTCTTGAATGTTAGATTTTTTTATATTCATTAATATTTGACTTATATAGTTGGGTGCTCCTATGTGCTTAGGTAACACAAGAGTGTTACCTCTTCCTCTTGAATTTTTCCCTTACCAGTATATAGTGGCTCTCTTTATTTCGTTTGATCATTCTTGATTTGAAGCTGAGACTGACTGAGAACAGAATTGCTACTCCTCCTTTTTTCTTAGGTGCTGGGGCATGTAGTATTGTTTTCCATCCTGCCTTTTTAAGTTAAGTATGTTTCTTGTATACAACATATTGTTGGGTTTTGTTTCCTAAACCACTGTGCCTGTCTATTTCTCTTAATTGGTGCATTGAGTCCATTTACATTGATGATTATAATTGACAATCATGACTTATGATTGTCATGTTATTTACCTGCTGGTGTTTACTCCTTTTTGTCCTGTGTTTGCTTGCCCTGTTTAGTATGTTCCTTCTGTTCTCATTCATGGAGTTTTAGTCATTGTAGTCCCTCTCTAGAATATCTTTCAGTAGCCTGTGTAGGGATGGCTTTGTCATCATGAAATTCTTTAGTTGTTCTTCGTCATGGAAGTATTTCATTTCTCCATCAAACATGAAAAAGCGTTTTGCAGGATATAGTAGTCAGGGCTGGAATTTGTTTTCATAGAGGAGTTGAAGTACTCTGCTCCATGCTCTCCTTGCCTTCATTGCTTCTGAAGAGAAGTCAGATGTAATTCTGATGGGTTTTCCTTTGAATGTGATCTGCTTCTTTTCTCTACCAGGTTTCAGTATATTTTTCTTATGTTTGATTTTTGGGATCTTGACTATTATATGTCTTGTGTTTTTAGTTGGGTTGAAGTTATTTGGTGTTCTGTATGCTTCAGTTACTGGAATGTTAGATTGTTTCCTCATTTTTGGTAAGTTTTCTGCTATTACTTCTGCTCGTATTCGTTTTATATCATTTGTTTTGACTCCTTCTTTCTCATTGATGCCTATTAATCTCACATTGTTCGTCTTAGCATCATGTTGCAGGTGATGGATTAGTTCTTCCTGATCCTCATTGTTTTTGATATCCTTTCTCACCTTTTCACCAGCTTCACCAGCATCTTCAAGATCTGAAACTCTGTCTTCTCTTTCACTCAAACGATTTTGTAGACTCGTGATTGAGATTTTAAGTTCTTGTATATATCTTTGACTCTGCTTCATCTGAGCTATTTCTTTCCTGTATTTCTCATTCAAGGAATCTGTCATATTTCTGATCTCCTCTATTGTTTTTATCAATGTGTTCTTTAGAGGTAGCTATTAATTGTTTTATTGCAGAATTTTTTTCAAATTGGGTTTCCTACATATATTTCTGTAATTGATTCTCTACTTCAGATGCTATGATTTCAAAGACTTGTTTTTCTTTTTTTATTTCAGAAATTATTTCTGCTTTGAGTTCCCCTTCACTTTTCTGCTGTTGTTTGTTTGCTTGAGACACTGTTCATTCATATGTTTCAGCTGAAATAGTGTTCTCTGTATTTATTCTGTGTGGGCATTACGTTTCCCCAGTATGTTTCTGGATTTGATTCATTGCTTTGGATGCTATGTATTCAAAAATCTCCTTTTTTATTTCAGGTGTTAATTCTGTTCTGAGTTCCTCTATACCTTTCTGCTGTTGTTTCTTTGCTTCCACCTCTGTTAATTCATTTATTTCAGCTGAGCTAGTGTTCTCTGCACTTATCATTGGTGGGCTTGAGGCTTGAGATTGCATTTTGCTCCTTTTTTTTTTTTTTTTTTTTTTTTTTTTTTTTTTTTTTTTTTTTTTTTTTTTTTTTTTTTTTTTTTTTTTTTTTTTTTTTTTTTTTTTTTTTTTTTTTTTTTTTTTTTTTTTTTTTTTTTTTTTTTTTTTTTTTTTTTTTTTTTTTTTTTTTTTTTTTTTTTTTTTTTTTTTTTTTTTTTTTTTTTTTTTTT
>PVKA01037335.1:0-21073 GCA_004027165.1 Ctenomys sociabilis | reverse complement strand
TATTTTTTTTTTATTTTTTTTTTTTTTTTTTTTTTTTTTTTTTTTTTTTTTTTTTTTTTTTTTTTTTTTTGTCTTTTTGAGACAGGGTCTCACTATGCAGTTCAGGCTGCCCTTAAGCTCACTTTGTAGCTCAAGCTGGTCTCAAACTCACAACAACAATCCTCCTGCCTCAGCCTCCCGAGTGCTGGGATTACAGGCATGCGCCACCATGCCCGGCTAGGTACATAAGTTTAAGTATCACACAGGTAACATATGAGAGACCCAACATTTATATGAATAAAAAAGCAAACTAGAAAATAGATAATAAGAATTAGGACAGTAAATTTTTGCAAATAAGAAAGGATCCACAACATGAAGAGTGGGGGACAGAGAAGAGGTGATGGGACTACAAACTTTTAAGACATTTTATATAAATGTATCAACTCCCTACAATTAAAGCAAACATTATGTACTACAAACATAATGATAAGATATAAAAATATGAAGATATACTTTAATATTGATAAATTTACTATTTGGTTTTTTTTTTTTTCCTATTTTGTGTTTTAGTTTTTGTGGTACAAAAACTAAATGTATTAGGTGAAACTCCTAACACATTTGCGGTGTATTTGTGTCAGTGTGAATGGAATTCACCATTAGGAGAAAACATTATGATTTTAGAGGCTCATTAAGAAATGAAGGGGCCAGGGATATAGCTTAGTGGTGTGAACACTTGCCTGGCAATTGCAAGGTCCTGAGTTTGATCCCTGGTACTGCCAAAAGAGGAAGAGGAAGAGAGAGAGAGAGAGAGAGAGAGAGAGAGAGAGAGAGAGAGAGAGAGAGAGAGAGAGAGAGAGAGAGAGCGAGAGAGAGAGCGAGCGAATAAAAGAAATGAAAACTTAGGGGCTGGGGAGATAGCTCAGTAGAATAAATGCTTCCCTGCCAAGTGCAAGGTACTGAGTTTAATTTCCAGTACACAAATAAACAAATAATAAATAAATAAATAAATAAAATTAAACCTACAGTTGTGCTTTATACAAGTACAGGTTCTATACATCATGAAGATTTCATCCTACTGTTTTGATCCAAGGAAACAGTTAATTGCCCATGATTTCAAAATACTCAGAGAGATGAAATAATTCTTATTTCTGCTTTTTTTATTTCATGTTAAATAGTACAACTAGTACACAAAAATTACGAGGAAAATCATCTCAACATTGTTTGACTTACAACTTCATTACAGCTTCAGCACAGTATAATTTATTTTTCTTTAATTAAACATATCAATCCTAGGGGATTGGATAGCTTGAGAGAGTGTTATTGACAGTTGATTTATTCGTCTGTTGCTTGCTTTGTGGACTTGCTCATTTATTATGTTTAGGTCACTGAGCCTGATCCAAGTATGTTGAGAAGCTGTTATTATAAGATGGGGGTCTTCTGATTTGCATGAATGGCCTAGTTACACTAATATTGAGCCTTCACATAATTGATAAATATTAATATGATTACTGTGTATACCTACCCAGAGCAGAGACATTGTTTCAACCTAGTCTATTAAATGAAATATTGACATTAATTTCAAGAAAACCACCTTCAGCCAGCTGAAAGGCGTATATTGGCTCTAGGTGAAAATGCTTCCCTGCAGTTATAAGGTAGGTCTAGGAGGAAGTTACAATGTATGAGTAGTGTCCTTCTTTTAACTCACCCTTGGCAGGCCATGCTCTGACCTTGAGATGACTAAAGTCATTCTCATTATGCTGTATTTCTGATTAAAACAAAAGCATTAGATTTAAACATTCATTAAAACAAGAGCATCTGATTAAACTGCCTGCAAGCAGAAACAGGGTCCAGGGGTTCGATTGCTGGCCCTGCAGTGCCAGCCCTGCCCCCAGGGTACACTGAGAGGGAGATTGAGACTGGGTGTGGGGGCATGCACCTGTAATCCCAGCAATTGGGAGGCTGTAAACAGGAGAGTCACTAAGAGTTTGATGTAGTAGTGAGACCCTGAACACCCTGTACACCCTTCCCTAAAGTACAGAAAATAAATAAATAAGTAAAACAAAAGCATTACACACATTTTTCCTTTTTCTGTGTGCATAGTTTTCTCAGTTGTACAGCATTTTAAGAGAATAAAAAATAACAAAATGTACATTAGAACAGATATAGAATTTCACTAAACAATTACAGGAATTCTGCAAGAGCAGTTCTCCTACATATTGTTGTCTTAAGATTAGTTGCTAGGATTATCAGATAGAAGCATACAAATTTGGTCATAATTATAAAGCACAATAAAAAATTTAAAAGGAGAGGAAAAAATAAGCTTCACCAGTTCCTTTCAGTAGATCAGAAGAAATCAGCAATACAATTACCCAAGCCATCCTGTGCATATACATAGATATTTCTTTTTCGCTTCTTTCTGCCTTTCTTTTCTCCTTTCAGCCCAGATGTTCCTTCCCTTCAAACAGTTTCTATCACTTTCACAGTATCTATTGTAGCTTTCACATTCTTTTAGTTTTTAATATTCTTATACTAGTGCGATGTGTATGTACATGCATATTTGTTTTAAAATCACTAAACAATGTAAAAATAACAGAAAATAGTGAAAATATGCTATAGTTACCTAATTATAATTTAAGACGATTGGGACCGATGTCTTAGTCAGTTATGAATCACATAGATGCCCATTCATTTAGGCTATAGGTTGTGCTTAATAAAATTTGGATTCCAATGTCTGTGTTGTAGAAAAGTCAATAATAGGGCTTTTTATGCATTGGAAGGTCAATAAAAATTTATGAAAATGATTATATATATATAGATGTACATTTTAATGCACATTACTACAAAATAAATAATGTAATACTATGCATTTTCAAAAATATATTTTACTAGCTTAGCAGACTGAAGTGCCTACTTAGGCAGAGCCCCATGGCAAGGGTTTGATCCCCAACATTCTGTGCCAGCCTTCCCCCCAGGGCACATTGAATACGCAATTGAGACTTGGTCTTGTGGTGCATGCCTGTAATCCCAGCACCTGGGAGGCTGAAAACAGGAGAATCTCTATAAGTCTATATAGTAAGACCCCAAACATCCTATAGACTCTGTACCAAAATACAAAAAAAAAAAGGGAAAACATATGCTTTACCACTTTACAAGCATAATACATTTTGATATTGCTCAGTTTTTGCATATATTGAAGTGAAAGCCTAGCACTTATTTTATTTCTGATAGAAACTAATAATTTTCACTTCAGGACTAGTAATGGAACTGTCCATTTTAATGAACTACTGGTAAGGCCAACATTGCAGTTATGAGGTGGGATGGCAAAGGAAATTTTTCTTCGTACACCGTGAAATAATTTCACAAACGTGACTTTCCTTTCTTGATGCCTTTTATTGTAATGATGTGTGTCACACTATGCACTCACTCATAGTGTCATGGCTTGGCCACTCCACACTTTTCCCTGAGAGTCACAAGGGCAGTGAATTGATTTACCCAATGACTATCCCCAAGTATTACTCAGGTGGGAGCCAACTCTTGTACCGAATGTTATATTTGTATTTATTATCATATAAAAATAAACATGAGAAGACACAACTTAAATCATCTGTATTTAAGTATTTGGACTATTAAGTAAGATTTGGTGTACTGTAGTTGAGTTGGCCAAGGATTCAAGTAGAATTTGTTTGGCAATGTAATTGCTCCTCTGGGATTAAGAAGGTTCTATTGCTTTGCCTGTTCTGCAATGGGATTATAATCAAGTGACATCATACTAGAAAATTCTGGAAACTGGACTCAGTTCTGCCCTCCATGTCTTCTCCTTCATCTCAGTGCCTGACCCAGGTGGTCAAATTGACATGTGGTCCCCTGCAGTTCGTCACGAACAAAACAGAATTTAAGCCGGGCGTGGTGGCGCATGTCTGTAATCCCAGCACTCGGGAGGCTGAGGCAGGAGGATTGTTGTGAGTTCGAAACCAGCCTGAGCTACAAAGTGAGCTTAAGGCCAGCCTGAACTGCATAGTGAGACCCTGTCTCAAAAAGACAAAAAAAAAACAAAAAAAACAAAAAAAAAACAGAATTTAACAGTTATTTTAATTTCTAAGCCCATAATTGAAACAACACTATGTCTGCTACTTCTTGTCAATGAATCACTGGCTAATCTAAAGTAGGAAGAGGAAAAACCAAAGACCATTTTTCTATCTGTTAGCCCAACTTGTAAACAGCAACCCATACAGGCAATTAACTCAAGATTTGTGAATTCTACAAAGCCGAAAGAATATCAAGGTTACCTGTTGCACATGGGATATTAATTTCTCAATGTTATAGATTTGGTGATAAGCAAAGTGTATGCAATTTGATTATGTTTAAGAATCATGAAGAGGGCCAGCCAGATAGCTCAGGGGACTAAAGCACCTGCTTAGGCAGATGCAGGGGTTAGGGGTTCCATCCCCAGCCTGCCTTCCCAGCCCCATCCCCAGGGCGTGCTGAGAGGGCAAATGAGAGTGAGACTGGGCATAGTGGTGCAAGCCTGCAATCCTAACATTTGGGAGGCTGAAGACAGGAGGACCGTTATGAGTCTGAGCTGTGCAGTGAGGCGCTATAGACTCTGCACACACAAAAATACCATAAAGAAAGAAGGATCTAGATTTGTTTGCCCTCCATGTTCAAATACTTTAGGAGGAAATAAAAGAAACTTTACGGTATTTTGATTTATATTGTGATATGGTGAATCAAGGTGAGAAGGTCACACATGTTATTCTTAATTAGTCTTTTCCCTTAATTAGTCTTTTTCCTTTTACTAGTGTTACCTGAATATGCACAATACACTCATGAGAACCCAAAAGAAGAGCATCTTATTTCTTCAGTCATTTTTTTCCTACCTCTTCTGTTTTATACATTTGAGAATACAAACAAAAGGAGTACCCATCTATTGACAAAGAGATCTTGTATAAAGTTTTAGCTTGGCTGTAATTTAATTTCCTATGCTCTTGAATTTCTGTAACCTTCTGCAACCTTCATTTTATGTTTGGAGTGTCTGTTTTTTTTTTTAAGCCAATTTAAAGGAGTCTGTTTTCTAGCAGCTCCTGAGAATATTTGAAAAGCTATCTTCTTAACCTTATTGGATTTCAACGTTTGATTGTGTACAACTGAAAAATGAAACACAAAGCCTGGGCTGACACGGTCTGGCACATCATTTTCACAGTAAATATGATACTTCTTTGTGATTTTGAATTTTTCTATGAGAAATTGTTTAAAAAATGGATACATCTGATCTAATCAAGAGGCGTAAAATATTGAAAAATATTACTTATATTTTCTATTTTGATTTCTTCCCTAATTGTTATGGGCAACAAAATGACACTTCACAGAATCTTTTCCTGCAATTTGTTGTTCCATTCAGATCATAATCTATTTGCATTTATTACTTTATCTTACTGGTTGGTACAGATTTCTCTGATCTGTTATTGACCATTACTTTTATTCAAATCATTGAACAATGGGTGAGGACAGATACCTGATTGCTGTTTTGCAGAAGAGATGTTCATATTTTAGTGACTGGATATGGCAGGTAGTGATGTTAGGGTGTAGGTAATAATTGATTTAAATATGTGACACTGGGAAGCAAAAGAAAAAAAAAAACGGAAGAGCAGTATTGTAATATTTTCCCTTTTAGTTGAGAACCATTGAAAGGAATTCACTAGAACACCTTTTAAAGAATAAAAATACTATGTGAAGATCAAAAAAAGAAAGTAAGAGGAAATCAAGGCTGACGGACCCAGAAAGATAAGACTAACTTAATTTTAAGATAATTTAACTTAATTTGAAAGAACAGCAATTATGTAAAATGATAATATTAATTATCACAAGATTTTTAAATTATTTGTATGGTGAATATTTAATGGAAACCACACGCAACATTGGGAAATTATTATGAAAATATGCTCATTTGTGCAACACTAATAGTCTTAATCTCTTCTTTAAAATGCTTTTAAAAATAAAAACAAGAGGGGAGTGGGAGACAGCTCAGTAGAATAAGCACTTGCCTTGAATGTGCAAGATCCTGAGTTCAATCCACGGTATCTCCAAAATAAATGACTAAAATAAAAATAGAAACAAGAAATCTGATTTTACTCTCAGAAACTAACTATAGCAACAGAAGAATCTATTGAAAAACAAATACCTCTATATGTGGTAGGATAATATTTTATGTAAGAGGCAGAACTGTACATTGAAGATCATTTGTCAAGACAAATCTGGAGAGTGATCTGCTGTCAAATGAGAAAAAATTGATTGGACTTCATTTAAAGTTTTGAAAAGAAAGGGCTGGCCAAATAGCTCACAGGACTAAAGAGCCTGCTTAGGCGGAGCACAGCGGCCAATCCAGCCCATCATGCCAGCCCTTCCCCTGAAGCACCCTGAGCCAGGGACCGAGTCTGGGCTTGGAGGCCTGCGCCTGTAATCCCAGCTCTTGGGGTTCTGAAAACAGAAGAATAACTATGAGTCTGATACATAGTGAGACCCTGTAGACCCTGTCCTTTTAAAAAGATTGAAAAAACAAATACAAACTTTGAAAAGAAATAAATACAGTATCATCACTATCATCATTGCCTATTCGTCAGCCTCATCTGTGATACGTAAACAAAATAGTAGTAAAATCTAAAATAAAATAAGCTTCTGAGTGGGCATAAAAGGCATCACAGACTATGGGAACACAGGCATACTTAACACAGCAAATGTTCAACACATTTATTTAAAGGCATAGTAAAAACTGTTAGTACATTAAAAGATTTCCCATTTATTTCAATAAACAGGCACAAATCCCTTCTCAGCTGTGAGGAAAATGTAAGAAAACAGACAGCATACTTGATGTTAAGATATACTCAGAATTACTGTCCAGGAATTAATCTTCTTTATCGGTTGTAACACTGGAATCTCACATGCAGGACACAATTAGATTAGAGACTCCTAAATCTGGGTTTGTTGCTTCAGTCAAGGGAATTGGCAGGTCACCTTCCCTGCTCAGCTCTGGAGGGCAACATTTGACCTCAGGAAGATTTGGATCTAGCACATACCAGCTGTGGTGTTCGTGTGTAACTCAAGCTCTGCAAAACATTATTAGGCATAGATTTGATCATGACTGTGTGACAAAGAAATGTAATTCTTAATATGATTACTGAGGCATGTGGCAAGCATTAATTGCTTTATTAAGGTACGTTACAATCATCTCTGTCATCGGAGCCTGATAACTCAGTTGAAAGTTGAGACTTCATTTGAGGGCAGCTAACAGGTATCGTGCTTGTCTGTCATTTTATGGAGGTGATTTTTCTTTCTTTCTTTCTTTCTTTCTTTCTTTCTTTCTTTCTTTCTTTCTTTCTTTCTTTCTTTCTTTCTTTCTTTCTTTCCTTCTCTCTCTCTTTCTTTCTTTCTGTAAACAAGGTCTCATTATGCAGATTAGACTCATACTGATCCTCCTGCTTTCAGCCTTCCCAGCCCTGTAATTATAGGCATGCATCACCATGCTGGGACTCAGTCACTGGCTCAGCGTGCTTGGGGGTGGAGTCAGTGTGTCAAGCGGTACCAGGGGTTGAACTGTGGTCCCTGTGCTTGCCTAAGTATGCACTTAGTCCACTGAGCGATCTCTTTGAATTTATTTATTTATCTATTTTTTATTTTGTAGTTTTAGGGAAGGGTCTAGATCAGACTAGTAGTGATCTACCTGTTTACAGCCTCCCAAGAGCTGGGATTACAGGCACACATCACCATGTCAGTCTCAATTGCCTTCTCAGTGTGCCCTGGGGACAGGGTTGGCACGGCAGGCCCAGGGATCCAAACTCTGATCCTATGCTCTGCCTAAGCAGGAGCTTTAATCTGCTGAGCTATTTGGCTGGTTCTCTGCTGAGCTATCTCCACAGCCCTACTTCTGTCATTTTACTGAGCTCTGTTAAGTCACCATATGTGATTCCAATACATCTTTATCTGCATCTCAAAAAGACTCCTCTGAAAGTAGGTTTGGACAGGCTAGCCATGTGCTCCAATTTCCTTCCGTGGTGAGAAGCTCAACTTGACATGGTATTAAGGCTAAGATGAGCTAAGGCAAAAGAAGTGCACAGACAGAAAGAGAAGATATTAAACTTTGATATACCATGTCATCTGATGCTTCATGATGAGATCTCAGACATCAATGAAGATTTAATCCCACAAAGTAGCTTCCTTGGTCAAATAAATTATATGCACTCTCTTTCTTCAATATCATGTTCTTACTATTTGTCTTGTAAGAGCTGGAAGTCTCTCATAGGGAGGACCAGTGCCATCACCGATCCTTATAATATGTGGAAAGGAGATTATCTATACAGCAGAAAACACATAACACCTGGATATTGTCTCTTCTTCTAATGTAATGTCCAGGCCTGTTCCCCAGATTTTATTTATATGAATATTTCATAGATGAGTAGATAGAAATGGATCAATAATTATACAATTCAATGTCCACTTCAAGTCGGGAGTTTTTCAGAAGAGGATCTCATGAAAGAATCAGAAAGTATTGCCATTGCTCAACAGAATACCTGGAAATTTCAAGACTTCCAACACACACTTACTACAATGTTGAAGTGACCAAAAATGTGGTAACACACAGTGACATAGAATATCCAGATTTCCTATCAGAATTGAGCACAAACAGTAATGGTAAAACAAACAAGTTCGTTGACAAGAACTAAGCCAGAATAAAACATTGAATTGCATCTCTTAAGGATCTTATCTTTTTAAATATTAAGATACACTTACAAGAATTAAAATGGCTTTTTAAAATAAATTCTTTGATTTAACCATAAAAAATGAGAAGCTGTAGAATCCACTTGCATTACAACTCTCTTCTCAAAATGTGGCATTCTGTTTCTACTATATTCAATTCAAGCTACACATTGATATGTGTGGGATTCAAATGTATGAGCCAAAGAATATTTTTTATTTGTATGTTGGCTTTCACAAAGAATCAGATTAATGAGCAAGTTTGATGTAAGTCAAAGTCCACAGTGCTTAATATTCCCTGCATGTAAAATGAGTTAGATCATCACCAATCATACTTAGTTGCAACTGATTTTTTTTCTGTAGAATTCAATATGTCAGTTTTATTAGTGGCATGTTCTCAGGAGGTTTATAATGGTGATTAAAACTCTATTAATTATTCTACATATTTGGGGATTGTTTCAAAGTCAATGTATTTTTTCTAAACCCAAGGTTAGAGTGGTGAAAAAGATTAGATAGTTTGTATAATATGTCATAATTTATTTTATTTTCTGAGTGTAAATTATTTTGTGTGATAATATTTGCCACAACTTTTACTTATTAGAAACTGAAAAATAGATCTGAAACTTTTGAGAAAATAATTCCCCTTCGTCTTTCAAAGAATTCCTTCACAGAATAGAAGACATGACTTGCCTCCCACAAAATCCTTTTCAAACATCCAAGATCATGATGTTGCAATTTTGAAGATGACAAGTGATTGCTGACAATGCAATTCACTGAAAAGTAATTGTATGGACATCAGATGTTTATATTAAGATCTGAAATTAAAGAAAAATCAGACATTATGTAGGTGTATATCTGGAACAAAAGACCTTTACAATTTTTCAGAAACTTCACAAGTTCTTGATAATTTGCACTATGTGATACAGTTAAAGTGTGATAATTATACCAAAAGACTTCTTTAGTAGGCAGAGTTTCCATTTCTAGACTCAGCAGGGCCGACTGTGAAGAACTGCATATGGAAATGAGGAAGCCAAGTTTTTGGCTGGACTAGCATGAAGACAGTTATGATCTACTCTGTAGGGTGACACACTAAAAAGAAACAGCCTAGAGTAAGTATCAAGGCAGGAAAATGCATTATGGAAGAAGAAGAATTCTCCTAAGAAGGGTAGGTACACAGACAGGACATGTAAGCGGCTTTCATGTGTCGCTTGTCAGTTGAAACCTGAGCAGGTACACTGGTGGCCAACTCACCTCAGTGTCTGAATGAGATGAAGCCATAAATTGGATAGTGCAGCTTTGATATCAGTTCCTATGTCCCTGAAGGACAATGGATAATGCTGAGTGCATCCTTCGTGATGCTGATCTCTGCCACTGCTTATTGGTATCTAGATGTTTTGGTGTCAGTGGCTCTTAGGATTGGCTGCTCTTTTATTTTTACCTTATGTTTTTAGTTTTTAGAAAAAAGAAAAATAAACAATAAAGACAAGGGTATAAAATTTCTAAACAAGATGGTAAGAAAGTAACACCATTCAATGCACTGGGCCTTGGTACCTTGAAAGTAATTGGTCACAAGGCACGATCTTTCTTCTGAACATTGGCTGAGTTTGTAGTAGTAAGGATAAAAATACCCAGCACACAGTGAACGTACTCAGTACAAACAATGGAGCCTGAAATTGCAGGTCTGCACCACCGAGAGGCAGGTCAGACATCAGGGAATCTTCTGGAAGTCTTGCTGGGAGAGTTGAGTATACCAGTAAGGGGCCCAGATCCTCCTTTTCTGTTCTTAGCGAGGAGTCAGTGCCCTGTCTAAAAGACAACACCATCTCTGGAAGTTGCGGGGGAGAATACCAATTGGAGTGCTCATCCACCTGCAATCATGTTGGAGGAGAGAAAGACAACTGGAAAGCCAAGGAAGGCACGACTGTATTACCAGGGAGGACACTGTTTGAGTGGGTGGTGCATGGGGACAGTCACCAGCTGAACCTCATCTACTTGCCAACAGGCACAGAAAAATGAGCTAGCTAGGAGCTTCTTATCTGTATCACGAGGACTGCTAATTCACTAAATACTACAGCTAAACTGTGTTTATGTCAAGGGACTAAAAGTTATTGCTACCTTATTTTAACAAAAGGAAAAATACTTAGAGACAGCAAAAGCAAATTTTGTAATAATTGGATCTTATTATAGATCTAAGATTACAATCAAGATTCTCATTTCAGTTTCCTTTTCACTTTATTGCTGGCCGATTCTACCTCTGTTGATAGAATTATGCTTCCAAAGCTTGTAGCTCCATGATGAAAAAGTAAAAATAAAGAAAGCTATGAAATATTTCTAGAGCCCTGGAAGAAAACTGAGAGGAACAAGTGAACAAGTGCAAAGTCCCGAGTTCAATCCCTGGAACCACCAAAAAAAAAAAAAAAAAAAAAAGTTAAAAAAAAGAAAAATTTCCTCATGTTCGCCAAAACTATGATGCAGACATAAGAAGATAAGTGAGATAAGTAAAAATAAATTAAAATTATCTTCATGGGGCCGGCCAAATAGCTCATTCGCTTAAAGCACATTCTTAGGCAGATGCAGGGGCTGGGAGTTAGATCCCCAGGCTACCGTGCTGGTCCCGTCCCCATGGCACACTGACATGGCCATTGAGACTGGGCATGGTGGCACATTCCTGTAAAACTAGCTCTTGCAAGGTTGTAAACAGGAGAATGACTATGAGTCTGATCTATGCAGTGAGACCCTGTATACCCTGTACACCCTCTCCTAAAAAGAAAAAAAAATATATCGTGTACTAGTTTTATCACAGATAAATCTCGGCATTCCTTCATCAATTCTTATTTTGAAACAAAATTTCAATATATGTAGGCAGGTGATTGTGGTACAGTACTTTTGGGGAATCTGAATATACACTCTGTCTCTATCTATGATGAATAAATTCAATATAGGAAGGTGACGTTTCACAAAGTAGCCAGTGAAGAACTGCTTATCACTGCTCATTAATTCTTCCTATGATTGCCAAATTTTCTTTTGTGAATGGCAAGCCTTTGGTCATATACATTCAAATATAGTGAATTTAAATATTTTGTGACTCCTGTGCACTACAAAATTATGGCATTTTTACTCATTGGTAAATAAGTAATTTAAGGGCTTTGTGTCCCATCTTTTTAGTTATCAAAGTGAAAAAAAATATTATTTTTCATAGGTGTAACATTGGTGAAATCTTGAAAAGATTTTCAATATATATATATATATATATATATATATATGTATATAAGATTGCATCTAGAGAGATGTACATGTGATATAAAAAATCTGCCAATCCACATACATGTATTTATTTTTGAAGGTCTTTTAAAAATTTCATGTTACATCTATGAACAATAATACTATTTTTTTCACTTTGATAATAAAAAGTTGGAGTACAAAGCCCTTATTTACCACTTTAAAATCTTTAAAATGCTCCCTCCTGAGTTTTTACTTGTATTTGTGTTCACTGAGATGATTTATGGACTCAACTCATTAAAGTATTTTAAATGGATCCTCAGCAAGGTTAGGATTAGACAAGAAAATTAATTCAGTGCTGAGAATATAAATAGAACTCTGTAATCATAAAAAATAATAGAAATCAGTTCCTTCCTATCCAACATAAACTTCTTTTAAGGGAAAAAAAAAATCAACCAGCTTCTGTAATTACATTTTATTGTGTTTTTCATTTATACCATATTCCTCTGGTAGGTAAGCTTGTAATTGCAAACAGCTCTACTTTATGTATTTAAATTAAAACCAAATGGACCCAGACTCTTAGGATTTTTTTCTTTGTTTAGAAGTTGAACAAAATATATATTTTAAATCTAAATTTTTAAAAAGTCTCTGAAGCACTAGAAATTTTGTTGTAATTCAAAACAGTGATTTAGCAAAGAGAAAATTTTTTTCATTAAATGACAGATACAGTATTAAATGTTTTATAAAAACTTCAGTTTTAGGCCACCCACTCAGATTCTCTTCTGTCCTTCTCTTGGACAGAAGCTTTTTCTCCCTCAATAAATACTTTCTGCTTCTGGCAGGGTGTGATAATGCACATCTGTAGTTCCAGCACTGGGGAGGCTGAAGCAGGAGGATCATTGTGAATTGGAGAGCAGCCTGTGCTACAAAATTAGATCAAATCCATCCTGAACATCATCCCAAGATCCTGTCTCAACACAGATCAAAAGATTATTCAGTTTTAATGGAAAATATATAAAAGATACATTCTGAGGCTTAATTTTGCAAATAGTGGAAATGTAAACATAAATACATTTAGAACAATAATGTGTGTGTTTCTTTCTCAAATGTAGTCTGCCCAAAGGAGAGTAGCTTCTGGTTTATGTTGATCAGTGGCACAGGGGAAGCAGAAAAGAAATTATTTTTAACAGTATCTCCTCTGAACTCTTCAGCACCCATCACAAGCCATGACAGCTCTTCTTTCCTGACAGCAGAATTGATAGCAATTTCTACTGCTAACTGTTTCCTTGCTGTATAAGAGAAACAAACAGTTCTATTGTCAATAGTCCATGTGCTACTAAATTTATCTTATTTTATTTTGAAAGAATTCAGCCAATCACTGATGAAGTCATCAAAAGCTTCTAATTATCTGCATGCAGAATAGATGGATATTCCACCATAACCTGGGTCCTGTTAGTTCAAGGGAATTAAAAAATAGTGGCCAAGTTGTTAGGTAAGAAATATAAGAAACACCATCTTAGAATGTCATCATCCTTTGCTTAACAAGAGAGCAAAGTGGTATTCTAAGAAAGCAACCATCTAAGCAGTATTTAGCAAGAGCAGCAGCCAGCTCTGTGTTAATATTTTCTACAATCCCATTTCTATACTTACCCAGCTCATGATAAAATTTTTGTATTTTATGCACTGCTCTCCAAAGTGAATTACTGATCCCTGGTACCACCAAAAAAAGAAAAGTAAATGCTGGGCCTGCCATGCTGGTCCTGTACCCAGGGCACACTGAGACAGGGATAGAGACTGGGCATAGGGTGCAGCACAGCAGCAATCCCACACTTGGGAGGCTGTAAACAGGAGAATCACTACAAGTCCAACCTAATAGTGAGATCCTGAACACCCTGTAGACCCTTCCCTAAAATACAAATAAATAAATAAATAAATGAAGTAAATGATATATTATTGTATTAAGTACTCTGCAATGCTAACATTATACATTTATTAGCTGAATTTGTGTATCTCAGGAGGATATCATTGAAAACCAGCAGTTGTTTATTTATTTTTTTAAAAAACAGATTCTCTAATAAAACTTGAAAAATACTTTTAGTAACTAGGTTCCTAGCAGACAACGTATTATCTCAAAGTCATTAAAGAGTGAAGCAAAAGCATATACTGTGTATTGTGGTAGCTGGTATCCAAAACTGTCACCGACTTTACCTGCCTTAAGGTCTTATGATGTATATAGATTGGGTCTGACCAACAGAGGATGGTGGGAATGAAATTCCGCAGCCCAGGCTTGAAATGACTGACAGCATTCCCTCTCTGCCTCCTGAGGGGAAGCAGAATTACACAGGGAGTTTAGGAGACAATGATTTTCCGTCTCATTCCCGTGAGAGCTTCCTGCCAAAAGCCAGCATTACATGCCAGCCAGGTGAGCCAGCCAGGTTGAAAATCTCAGACCAGCGAAGAATTGGCCCGCTTCGCTCACATACACACCACCACTACAGCTCGGGCAGTATCACATAGGGCAGGATAGCTTCTCTGCCACACCTAGTCTTCACATGAAATAATCACACTTAAACAGGACATTACCTTATGTTCCCAGGCTATGTTAGGCTTTATAACGCAGAATAAAATAATCAAACTATGTGTTGATTAAATTAAATAACAATCCATGCTCATTACCACATTAGAAGAGTCACTCAGGTAAAATTTGCTATTGTGTCTGATCTTATTCTCAGTGTACTTTTCTGCTTTCTACCATGTTAATTCACAACTTGGTTTGATCTGCCCCTTCTAGTTCTATAATTGAAGTTAAAATACATGGAACAAGTTCAGAATTGGAAACCACTGAACAAAATTCAAAATATGAAGATCAAGGTCTTCTTATTACGTTTCTATGTAGTAACTGGATGGAGTTATGCAATAGAGCTCTGTTCTAATAAAGTCACTCCCTCTCTGTGATGGGATTTAGGAAGTTAACCTGAGTCCACTGTTGAGCAGCTTTTCACTGCTAAGTTGGTTTTCACTTGCACTGAAAAGATATACATCTCTTTGATGTCTGTGATTAAGAAATGAGATTCTGAGACTGGGTGTGGTGATGTGCGCCTATAATCCCAGTGCCTGGGAGACTGAAAACAGGAAGATCACTATGAGTCCGATCTAAGTATTGTGAACCTATAGACGCTGTATTAAATACATAACAAAAGAAACGAGATATTTTTTCTTTGCTGTATTTTAGGGAAGGATCTACTGGGTGTTCAGGATCTCACTACTAGATTGGACTGAGTGCTCCACCTGTTTGCAGCCTCCCAAGTGCTGGGATTACAGGCATGTGCCACCATGCCGAGTTTCAATTGCTATCTCAACCCACCCCAGTGGCAGAGCCAGCATGGCAGACCTGGGGAACGAACCCCTGGTACCTGAGCTTCCTTGCAGGTGCTTTAATCCACTGAGCTATTTGGCCAGCCCTTAGAAATGAGATTTTGAAGGAAGCGCCACTTTGAAGATTCATTTCTGTACTACAAACAAAAATATTTTTTTTTTCTATTAAATGCTACAAATCCACTTACCTTTCTCTTCATAATTCTCTATTTCCAGGAAGGTTGCTCTTTGCTATGTTAAATCCAATTTGTGAAATTTATACTTGCATAAAGGATATTCATTCAAAAGTTGACTAATGAATTAATGTCAGTTACATATCATGGTATTCTTTTTTCAATGTTAATTTTTCTGGCATGTGTAAAGATATTAAAATAGACAGACTTAGATCATGTGACAAGATATTAGATTATATAATGGGTCAAACAGTATTAGCTGCAATTGATAAAGAATTTGCCATTTTTAGTGTTGTCATTTTTATGAAAATGTCCAGTCTGAAAAATGTAAATCTCAAGTTTTATTTCCATTCTGTTGCTAATTGTATGAACAAAAATTAATACGTTTATTATAGCTAAGTTATTTTTGAGAGGTGATTTTTCTTACATAGAGTATTTCTTTTTGATAAATTTGTGACACTATACTGTAATATCTTTCCTTTCTGTAGGAGAAACACAAACAAATTACTGATAAATTTGCTTTAAATTTATATATTGGACAATCTTTATGTTATCCAAATACATTAAGCATATGATAAACCAACACAAAACATTTAAAAGACATTGAATTTTGAAGTAATGTGTTAATACATTTGCACACAGCTTTTTATAGCTTAGTGCTCCTAGATATATCATTTGCTCTATACTTAACTTTACCCACTTATCCCATAGACTATGTGATGACTTAACATTGCTATTACTAATTATCCTCAAGAAGGATTGTATGTGTGTTTTATTCTGGCAAATAAGATAGGTGTAAAATAAATTTTTGTGGCAGAAAGCATTTGATTTTAACATTACATATTCATAGATAAATACAAAGGAAAATCTGAGAGTTTATGTCTTTGACAGGTAATCTGGTCTATATATTGAACCCATGTTCATTGGAAAATAACTCCCAGTAGGAGTTTTATAGGACAAATTGTGGTTCTCTTTGGATAACTGGGGTTATATATGAGGAATCTGCATACAGATTCTTATGAAGAGTTCATTTTTTCATAAAATGCATTTGAAGCATCAATTATGTATTAGATCTTGTGACCATAAACACATACCAATACTCAGGATGATAATTTAATGAGATGCTTTATAACAATAAAAATTAATTCAACTCTCAAGTATTTTATATAAGTTGAACCAAAGATATCAGTTTAGTGCTTTTAAAGATATCAGTTCAGAAGGAGGAAAACGTAGCAAAACACATA
The DNA here is from genome assembly GCA_004027165.1 of Ctenomys sociabilis. NCBI lineage: Eukaryota > Metazoa > Chordata > Mammalia > Rodentia > Ctenomyidae > Ctenomys > Ctenomys sociabilis. Next base: position 4,338 of record PVKA01037335.1, on the reverse strand, counting down.
TCAGTAAAGTGTTTGGACAGCAGAGAAAGCCCATTTTCATCAGTACTCTAAGCAGGATAGATTAATTAATACTTCTCCAGAGTAAACATCATACCTCTTCATATTGCTGCTGCTGTTCAATTACTGATGTCCAGTGATGCTTGATATCCAGATTACTAACAAAGAGCTCCTAAGTATCATTCTCCTTCAAATATCTTCACTGTCACTATTAATTGGAGAGAAGAAAAAGAGCTAATTGTTTCTAATTTGAGTTTGGTATGCTCCTATCTAATTAGCAATTAAAGAGTTTTTAAAGGCCTAATGAATCTTCATCTTCTTCCTCTTGTGATCTCATATTTTTGCAAACCAGCACGCACACAAAATTTTATGTTTTCACTGAGTTGCTTGACCCCAAAATCACAGAACATTATTTTATCTAATTTCTCCAAAAGCTGAGGCATTTTGGTACTGACATATTGCTAATGTGAGGAAATATGCCTATATTCTGCTGAATACTGATTAATCATCATAATTATAACATCTCCCAAGTATAATCAAAGTCAGAGGCAAAAAAAAAAAAAAAAAAAAAAAAAAAAAAAAAAAAAAAAAAAAAAAAAAAAAAAAAACTGGCTGAGAAGAGTCTTTATCTGCACAAATGCTTCTTTGTAATAAAAGATTTTAAGCAAAGCCACAGCTTGAGATAAGTGATTGATTTGGTAATTACAGTTATTAAATTAAGACAAGTTTAAAAAAGAAAAGAAATTTGTATGTGTCTATTACATAATGTGATTGAATGAGAAATTGAACACTTCTGAACAAATGTTTTAATAATGAGAAAATAATTGTTTTAGATAAAATGATACAGTGCAACACATCTCGTGGCTTACAACAAAAGATATTCATCTTTTCACAGTCCTAGTGAAAATCTACTCTCAAATTTCAGAAGTATTGGTTCCTTATGAAAACCCTGAATAAAATCTTCCCATTTTGCTGACTTTTGAAGCCTGGGAGACCTTGTTGCTCCGTAGTTTCTAGATGCACAGCTCAACTCTTCATCTGTCTTCTTATCTCATTCTTGTTATTTTTCTGTAACTCAAACATCTATTTATTTGCAGTTATAAAGGCAGTAGTTATTGAATTTATAGCCTACTCCTACTCCATGAGGGAGTCATGGATTTTAAGGATTTACAACCCTTAAGTTAATCACATCTGCAAAGACTTTATTTATTTATTTTGCATAATTTGGGATTGAACTGCTCAGGCCCTCATACTTGCCAGGGAAGCGCTTATTCTGTTGAGCCATCTCCCCAGCCCCAAGATTTTATTTCAAATAAGATCACATTCCCAGGTACTAGGGAAGAGAATATTAATTATAGAACTCAGCTTAACATATATATCTATTTTGCTATTACTGATTGACAGTATAAATGTATCACTAATTAGAAATATGCAAATAGAAATCAATTTATTCATAATATTGTATTTGGATAACAAAATTCACAAAATGTCCCTCTGCAAGCTTTTCCAAATGCTAGATGGACAGATATTTGAAGGTACTCTATCAAGGGAGGAAAACATCATCTTGATTGGGTTCATGAAGAGCTTTGCTTCAATGACCTATCACTGGTACAAGTAGATTCATAACTTAAATGTCATACAAGCAGACAGAAATAAACTAAACTGGTTTCTTAGGAGAGGATGTATTTCTGGTTGCTTTTGGCAAAATGTAAAAAGGTCTACACAGGCCAACAAAGCTTGAAATCAAGGAATCAAAAGGCAGATTCTGCTTGTTGGGGTGATTACAGGCAATAAAAGAAAAAATGTGGTGTCTTACTTTGGAAGCACAACTCATAACCTTTAGACAGTTCTTTCCCACATACTCCCATTACCTCTTTCCCACTATTATTAGCATTAGGTTCAGGCACCTGGAAGTAACGGTATTAAGTGGAGAACTTTGCCACCCAAATATCTATTTAAATAGGAGTACAAATATCTTCTTAACTAGGAATAGTGCTCCCTCACTTGGCATGCAGATTATGATCCAGACACCCTGCAATCAGTGAAAATCCAGCAAAGTAGGGAGCTTACATTTATTTTTGTATTTACATCTATTTCAAGGCTGTATAAACTCTTCCCACACTCTTATCAACCTTTCCTACACTTTTAAAAACACTTCTAAACTTAACCATTCTCTAAATCCATACGCCTAACTTTTTAACAACATACATTTACTGTACTTACTGAAAATCCCTCAACATGGTGAAAAATGCACTATAAATAATTTAGAGTAATATTTTTTGAGCACCCTAGAAACCACGAGTCTTTGAAAGTTGAACCATGAAATAGGAAGAGACTAATGAATGGTGTATTTGAAAAAAATTTTTTACATGTTTATGTCTGGCAATGTGAACAGCTAATTTGAAGATAGCATGTAATATAGAAATCATTGTTGAATTTCTATTACTTTGTTTAGTGAAGTATTGTTAGCATTTCTAATGCTTTTCTTCCTTATATCTCTGTTTTCTATTCTTTACAAAACAGATGGCTTTCAGAAAATAGAACCTATTGAATGCGGAAAAATGTTCAACTTTCACTACAATGTATTTAGCATGGTGTCATATGGCTCAATCATTCTACTTACGAGGTTTTCTGAGCAGCTTTCTAGTTTTGAGTTATTTATCATCTTAACTAGTTAAGAGTGTGATGTTTGAGATAATTAAATGTATTCATATTAAATATGGCAGAAGCATTTTGAAAGGTGTTGATGGAGAATTAATACAAGAATATTTATGTAAAGGTTGTTTATTTGGAGAAGGGGAAAGTTTTGGCAGTTTCAAATGGAAGAATGCTTGTAGAAAAAGGCACGTATATTGTAGCTATTCGGAAAATGTAAATGATAATTGTTTTAATCACAGAAGAACAGGTAAGATTGTATGAGATACTTTGTGAGGCAAATGTTTCAGGATTCTAGCAGTGAGGGTGGAATGCTAGTTTGGCATGCTGCAGAGTCTACCTAGCGGAACCATCTTGTTGGATGAGTCATGAAGCACAGCTCCTGGATTTGAGTTCCTGACCCCTTCCGTTCTGGTTGTGCCTTCTGCTCCCCAGCTGCCACATACTGTGCAACCATACTCCACAACAACTTTCTACACGAAGGCTCTGACCAGGATCCAGCTTACTAGGAGCTGAAATTGTGAGCAAAATAAATCTGTTAGGGTAAAGGTTTTGGCCAGTGACTACAATACTAACATACACATTGGTAGAGGTTTGAGTAAGACACGTAGTTGATAGAAGAGGTGGAGAGAATCTAAAAAAGGAATGCTCTTCAAATTTACTTTGGAATAATGATTCTAATTTGTGTGAGAGGAAATTTATCTATTCCAGACAAGAGAATCAGGACATAATCATGGCTAGTTCTTCTACAGATTGATAAGAAGAATCATTCTAAATTAAAATCAAGTAAATTCAGGTGTCATAGAGGACTGGCTATAATCCAATACTGAGCCAGTTCTTTTTTTTCCCATTTATTTTTATTTTATTAAAATACAAATGTCAATAAGACAGTTTCAAAACACCTTAACCATACAGAGTCGATGAATTAATACATCGCAAACTGTTTTCATAACGTTTTGATATTGTACAACGTGCATACATGATATTATATTTACACATTTTCTTATAGCTGAAATTATATCAAAAATTCAATAATTATTTACCTAGTGGATGACCATAGCACTAAAAGCTGACATAATATCCTGTCCAACCACCATTAGTGCAGATCTTGCCTCTCATAGAATTATGATAGATAACAGCGTTATCTATCCCAACTGTACTGTCTATACACACACATAATGATTTTTTCTTCCTACAACCCTTCCTTTGTCAAAAGTGGGCACTCCATTGACATTCAACTACCTTAGGTGCTTGAACTCGACACCACAATCCAACACAGTCCAGTATTCTGCAACCATAGGGAGTTATTCAAATAAATTGTCGACCATAACCATTTACAGCTCAGCTTAATATTATGGGCTCACGATGTATACTTCATTTTTATACTTTCATACTTTTCTGCTGGATGGTTAAGACCTAGGTAGATCAAGACTTATATAACAACACATGAACTTTATATTTCCTATGTGGTCATTGAAGTCTTCTCGGGGTTTATCTTGTAGTCCTGTACATTATTCTGTAGTTCCTTTGTGTCATCCATGTGGATGAGTCACGGCCAATGCTTGACCAGATTGCTCTCTGTGAGAGCCTGAGAGAAAGTTTTCTCTTCATGTGACTCTCCCCAGGCACACTATAGAACTTCAATCTCTTTCCTCTGTGGCTCCACAATCTCCTTGCTCAGAAAAT
>PVKA01037334.1:0-21158 GCA_004027165.1 Ctenomys sociabilis | reverse complement strand
ATATGAATATATAAAAAAAGAGCAATTAATGATTACAATTTTTGTTTTTACTCTGAATTCTTTCCTCTCTTGAATTTCTTATAACTTCTCAGTTATTGTTTTTCTAAAACAAAACTTACACGTTTATATCTGTTCATCTGAAAAACTAATTTGCACATATCCTCATGTAATACAGCAACCATTGTTGGATTCCTATTACTTTGTTTAGTGAAATCTTGTATCATGTATAAAGCTGTTTTCTTCTATCACTATTTTGTATTCTAAAAAGTACAAAGAAAATTAAAAAACAAGATGATAAAAAATTTAAATCTTTGGTACATACACCTATAGTTACTGCACTCCTTTCTCTCTTTTTTTTATTTTTATTTTTTTATTTAGGACAGGGTCTACAGGGTCTCACTATGTAGAATGGACTTGTAGTGATCCTCCTGTTTTCAGCCTCCCAAGTGCTGGGATTACAGGCATGTGCCACCATGCCCAGTCTCAACTGCCATCTCAGAGTACCCTGCAGGTGATGCTGGCACAGCAGGGATCGAACCCCAGTGGCTGCACTCGTCTAAGCAGCACTTTAGTCTGGTGAGCTATCAGGCTTGCCTTTTCATCCTCCCTGCATGAATTTGAGGGATTTTTTTCCTTTCCCTTTTAGATAAGGTTGAGTATGAAGTTTGTCAATTTTATTTATTTTACCAAAGAAACAATTCTTTTATTCATTAATGCTTTGTATTATTTGTTTAGTTTCAATTGCATTAATTTCTGCTCTGATTTTTATAATTTCCTGCCTTCTTTGGGCTTTGGGTGTGACTTGATCTTCTTTTGTAGAAGTTTGAGGTATAGCATTAGGTTGTTTGTGTTCATTCTGTTTTCCTGATGTAAGAGTTGACAGCTATAAATTTTCCTCTGAGAACTGCTTTCATTGCATAGGTTCTGGAATATTATATTTGTGTTTTTGTTTTAATTGTAGATACTGTTTAAATTCTTTGATTTCACCTGTGACTCATTGGTTATTCAGGAGGGTACTATTTAATTTCCATGTGTTTATGAAGCTTTTGTGGTTTCTTTGTCATAAATTTCCAATTTCATTGCACTCTGGTCTAATTATAAGCATGAGATAATTTCAGTTCCTTTGCACTTAAACATGTTCTATATTCTAGCATAAGGTCTACTTAAGAGAATGTCTCAGTGCAGCTGAGAAAAATGTGCATTCTGATGCTGTTGGGAGGAACATTGTATAATCACCTACTGAGTTCATGTCTTCACAAGTTTGGTCTAGTTATCTTATTTCTTTGCTGATTTTTTGCTTGGTTAATTTATCTCTTTGTGACAATACAGTATTAAAGTCCCCCATTACCATTGTGTTTTTGCTCATTTTACTTTCCATATCTATTAATATTTGTCTTCTGTAGTTGGGTACTCCTGTATCTGGTGCATATATATTTATGATGACTATCTATTCCTCTATTAAGAATGTAGGGCCCAAGGAGATAGCTCAGTAGAATAAGCAAGCACTTGCCTGGCAAGCACCTGGTCCTGAGTTCAATCCCTGGTACTGCAATAAAAACAATGTAGTGACCTTCTTTATCTCTTCTGATGATTCTTGGTTTGAAATTCACATCATCCTCAAACAGAATAGCTACCCCTTGTTTTGCTCTGGGTTCCTATCACATGGAATATTGTCTTCCATCCTTTGACTTTCAGTTTATGAATTTCCTTTTGAGTTAAATATGTTTCTTGTGTACAGCACATTGTTAGATTTTTGTTTCTTGATCTACCCAGCCACTGTTTCTTTTGGTTCATAAATTGAGGCCATCTACATTAATTATTATACATTATATGCATTGGTCTATCTTTGTCTTTTTATTTCCTGATGTTGGTTTCCTAGTTTTCCCCCATTTAATTTCTTGCCTGCTTCTTCTTTCTTTCTGTTGCTGTTCTTGGAATTGTGGTCATTTTCATCTCTTTCTAGAATATCTTTCAGTATTGGTTTTGTGGTTTTATTCAGTTGTTCTTTGTCATGGAAGTATCTCATTTCTCTGTTAATTTTGAAAGATATTTTTGCAGGGTGCATCAAGCTGTGTTGGAAGTTGTTTTCTTTCAGGACTTGAAATACTTTTCTCCAAGTTCTTCCTGACTTGTGGGTATGTGTTGAGAAATGTGCCATGATTCTGATGGGTTTTCCTTTATAAGTGATATTTCTTTTTCTCTAACAGCTTTTAATATTCTGTTCTTGTACTGAATTTCACATCTTGATTACTATATGTCTATGTGTGGATTTATTTTGGTTATGGCTCACTGGAGTTTAGTATACCACACTTAGGGGCTAGGGAGATGGCTCAGTAGAATAAGTGCTTCCCTGGCAACCACAACGGTCTGAGTTCAATCCCCAGTTCTGCAATAATAATAATAACAATAACAACAACAATAATAATAATAAACCACACTTACCTTCAAGTCAGATTCTTGCTTGGGAAATTTTCTGCTGTTACTTCTGCAAATCATTTTTTATGTCATTTGTATTGCCTCCTGCTTTTTCAGACAACTATCAGTCTTAAGTTGTTTTTCTTCAGACCATCTTGGAGCTACTGAATTGTTATTTCCTGGTTCATTATTTTTAAGAGATCTTTCCTTTTGTGATCACTAGCTTCAATCCTGTCTTCAAGGAATGAAAATCTAGCTTCAGGTTTGTTCAAGCAGGTTTTTTTGTTTGGTTGGTTTGGTTTTTTTGTTTTCTTGCTTGTTGTTTGCTTGTTTTGTATTTTGGACAAGGTCTACAGGGTCTGCAGGATATCACTGCATAGATAAGACTTATAGTGATCCTCCTGTTTATATCACCCCAAGTGCTTGGATTACAGGCCTGCAACACCATGCCCAGTCTCAATTGCCATCTCAGTGTGCCCTCCAGGGTTGGAGGAGCACGGGGCCAGTGTGGTAGGCTTGGGGATCGAGCAAGCAGTTTAATCCACTGAGCTACTTGGCCAGCCCTGTTCAAGCAGTTTTGCCAGGTTTTAATGCAGTTTAATTTCCTGGATATCTGTTTGAATCTGTTTCATGTATTCTAATTCTTTCCTATATTGCTCATCATTTTTCTATGCTCCTCTATCTTTTTATCTATGTCTCCTTTAGATATGCTGATCAATTCTTTAATTATGGCCATCATTTATTTTCTTTTTCTACCTAAGAGATTATTTTGGATTTGGTTTCCTACATACCTTTCCTTACTTCAATTGTAATTTCAGAAACTTCAGGTGTGTGATTTCCAAGTTCTTCTATGTCAGTGTCCTCTGGATTTATTCTAGGTGAGCTGTAATTCTGAGTCTACATTTTGCTCCTTCATCTTGACACTTGCTATTTCAAAAAACATATATTTTCATTTTGTTTTCTGTCGTGATCCTTGGGAGTTTTCATAGCAGGCAGATATGCCACTGGTATCATAGCCTCTCTAGGAAAAGTCTGTTCTTCGGGGATATCTTCTGTGTGTAGCTACATGAGATTCTTGCTTTATGTCTGTCCCAAGATCCTACCTTCCCTATTAATTGAAACTGAAATGTTGGTTTTGTTTGGCTCCATCCCCAGTTTTTTGGATATAATGAGAGTATTACCACAGAGCTTTCCAATACTGTTACGCAAGAGACTACAAGCAAAAAACAAAAAGAGAGAGAGAGAGACTACAACTGATCACAACAGATGTGACATCCTACCTACAGCAGTACAATTAGCAATAAAGATAATATCAAGTACCATTTAGAAATTGACAAACTGTAGTAACTATTAATTTTGTACATCAGACTACAAGAGCAAAATCTATAGTTAGGTAACATAGCTAATCATAAATTAGGAGTTAAACACCAAGTGTTTCTGCTTATTAGAGTGGATTTATCCTGGGCTCCTCTAGATGAGCATATTGCCCTGTCCCAGATACTTCCCACACTGGCTTCCCACCCTGTGGTGTAGACAAAAGGCCAGGCACCTGGGTTTCTCCAGACAGAGGTGCCTGCCATTGTTCAGGAGTAGTTGGTGGGATGTCTCCCCTTCATGGCCCCAATTTTTTTTTTAATTTTAAAAAATTGATTTAATTACTGCTACATTTGACTTTTTTTTTCTTCTTCTTCTTCTTTTTTGAGACAGGGTCTCACTATGCAGTTCAGGCTGGCCTTAAGCTCACTTTGTAGCTCAGGCTGGTCTCGAACTCACAACAATCCTCCTGCCTCAGCCTCCCGAGCGCTGGGATTACAGGCATGCGCCACCACGCCCGGCACATTTGACTTTTCATAGATACACTTTATGCATTTTTGCTCGTATAGACCCAAGTGAGATTACAGACAAAATACATGAACTCTAGGGTCATTTCTTAAGATACAACAAAGAATGGGTGATTTTGTCCAACAGTCCAAGTGACAGAAGCCCTCGCGTGGATGGCAACAGGCAGAAGTACAGAGCTTTGCCACCTAGGAAACTTCACTTGCTCATCTTTTCTCAGGCTGAACAAATAAAACCACAATGCTAGATCTAGACCTGGGAAAGTGTTCCTACTCCTTGGTGGATGATGGGAGTGGGCCAGGATCTACATCCAGAAGATTTTAAGCAATAATGGCAGCTAAACATCTGCCTTCTTAGTCCAACCCATGCTTCCCTCATTCACAGCATTTCCTTTGCTTAATCTACCAGGAAATTCCTCCCAAGGGAGGCGAACAGCTTCTGCAATTTCCCAGTGACTAGAAATCAATGGTGGCCTAGAGCAATATGTTCAACGTCCTTAGAATAAGAGAGAAACCCTCCTTAGGAAAGCGTGAAGAAGAATTTGAAAGAATAATTGGGGAACTTCTTTGCACATAGGAGCACATGCTAATAGTCTCTAGAAAGAGAGTAAAGCCCACTCATTAACTAGTATGTGGTCATTTACATTTAGCACTTATTCCCACTAAAGGCTTTATCATTCCACAAAGTTCATGTTCACTTAATATCTGTATTTTTCAACAAGCAAGCCAGCCCCCAGAAGTCCACCCCAAAATTCACCAAATTTACAGCATTTTACAGTGTTCTTAATATAAGCTCACATTTGTAACAACCTATGAAACTGATTTTTTTCCTCTTTCCTCATGTTCTAAGTTTAATTACTGCTAATATTAAAATGAAAAAGAGCAATCAGTGAGCCAGCCACATAGCTCAGCGTATTAAAGCACCTGCTTTAACACTGAGGTTTGATCCCAGGGTGTGCTGTGCCCGCCCCGCCCCCAGGGTGTGCTGAGATGGCTGCTGAGACCCAGCATGGTGGCACATGCCTGTAATCCCAGCACTTGGGAGGCTGAAAACAGGAGGATCACTACAAGTCTGATCCATAATGAGACCCTGTAGACCCTGTACTAAATACATTTTTTAAAAAAAGAGCAATCAGTGAGTCAGTGATGAGTCTAAACATCTCCTCTTCAGTCTGCAGCCTGAAAAAATGCTAGAAAACCATAATGTTGTAGGCAGCAGAGTTAGATATAAATATTCTAGGCAGTCAGACAGGGCCAGGCCCTCAAGGAGTCAAGATGGCAGACAAGGTGACTTTGCAACTTGGAAGAGGCAGACACTCCCTATGGGCCACACCTCAAGACCAAGACAAAAAGAAGAAACATAGCTACGTAATTCCCTAGGGATGGGCATCAGAGATTGATATTCTAGATAGGTATCAATCACTTTGAAAGAGCCCTATTGAGTCACTAGCCCAACCCCCAACAGGAAGAGGCCCTGTCCCCTATTCATGCCCGCTTGCTACGTGACTCACTTCCCTATTTGTTCCTGAACTTAATCAATTTTACCTGAGCAATGGTGCTTGTAATCTCATTGGTTAACCATGGTTTTGTCCCACCTCTTGTCCACCTATGTGAGTTCCCATGTCTTCCCCACCTTAGACCCGCCTCACCACATGGTTTTCCTCTATAAATGTAACTGGAAGAGACAGCTTCCGGGGGGAACTACCCAGTCGGGCCCCATCCTATCCCTGTCTCGGACAGGAGCTTTCTTTCCCTTAATAAACCTATTCTGCTCATAACCTCCGTTTGTTCCTAAAATTCATTCTTTGGTTTTAGAATACACAAACTCGTACAGGTCAGGTCCAGAGATCGTTTTTCCCTATGTCATTTGGAGGTTCAGCTTATCATTTGGAGACACCCACCTGAGATCAGTTTTTCTCCCTGTATCAGTAATACCTCAATTAATCCTTCTCATGTTCAGGTTTCTCTCTCCTCAAAGGGGAAGGATCTTTCTGAGCTGCCCACACTAAAAGAATGTTGGGAGTTCAGGCCAGAACCACATCTACGAGTGCACTCGAAAGCTCTCTGTGAACCGGAGGAAAGAAAGGGAGGCCAAAGTTTCCATAGATATCTCATATCTACATCACTTTGTTTCCTTTGATTATGACTCATAACTTAGAACCTCACATATTTCAAATTCTGAGAGTTCATTCTAAAATAACTTGGCATCGCTGCCTATCCCTTCTACAACAGTTTTAGCCAAAGATGAAAATAACTTTCTTACCTGAGAACCAAAACCTTAAATGGTGATTGATCACATTAAAATCTATTTAAATTAGAAATTTTATGGTAATGAACTATAAATAACTGTAGACCTTCCAAGAAGCTTGCCAAGATGTCCTCCTGCACTATTTGCTCCTATCTGACTATTCTTTTAGGCCACAGATATGCACTGAGTAAACAATACCCAGGAATAGTAACAAAGACACCTGGCAGCTGCAGAACACCAGGAAGTGAATTAAGAAAGAAATGAAGTAACACAGTTGCAGACTGGGAATTTTAGGAGGATTTATGCAAACATCTTCCCTCCCCCGACCCTTTTTAAAAACAAAGCAACATTTTCAGCTTTTCACACTTAAGCATTGTCTTAGTTACTCTCCTCTCATTGCTGGGACAAATACCCCAACACTCAAATTAGGGCAGGAAAGGTTTAGTTAGCTCACAGTTGAGGTTTTAGTCCATATTCAGCTGGCTCCAAGGCAGAGTGCCACAAGGTGGACAATAATCTTTCACGGCTCCAGCAAAGAGTAAGAGCATAGGGAGGAGGAGCAGCAGCTCAAACAGATAACTTCTCTTCCTTCCTCACACTGAAATGCAAATTACCCGCCCCAGGACAGGTGCAGCACCCACACCGACAGTAATCAGCACAAACTTCAGAAGTCGCCCTATGACTGCATGAGGCTTTGGGGGGACAATTAGACACCAACCATAACAAACATTAAAAATTTCAATTTTCGAACTATACCCTCAGTAGAGACCATGTTTTATCTAATAATGTTTCATCAGAATTCTCCGTTAACTACTGCTTGTCTCAAACACTTTCCAAAAGCCAGAGTGTACAAATTTTATAGTGAAGTTTGGTGAATAGAAGATGCAAAATAAACTGGTAGAAAACTAAGGTTTTTCAGGCTGGCCAGATAGCTCAGTGCCCTAAAGCACCTGCTTAGGCAGAGTGCAGCAGCCGGGGTTCAATCCCCTGGCCTGCCGTGCCAGCCCCGCCCCCAGGGTATGCTGAAGCAGTGACTGATACTGGGCATGGTGGTGCACGCCTGTAATCCCAGCATTTGGGAGACTGAAAATAGGAGGATCACTATGAATCCGATTCTACGTAGTGAGACCCTGTAGACCCTGCAGACCTTGTACCAAATACACACACACAAAACACAAAAAAAAAAAAAACCTTAAGTTTTTCTTGGCTGAAGCCTATACAAAGTCTCTACTCTGACGAATAGACCTGCTTGGAGTAATGTCTGTGATGACTTTAAAGTTCCAAGTGCCAGAAAAAACAATTGCCCTAGATCGGGTCCCAGGAACATATATTGGAACTAGTATGAGTGATTTTCCAAAACTTAATGTTTAGCTTTCATTTATTATATTGCTGACAAAATTCTTTTAATAAGACACTTTTGGGTCATATAAGAGCCTTATGTACAGTAAACGATCCATCGTGCCTTGTCAATCACAGGGGACAGAGAAAGCAGTGTGGGGAACTTATTAATGTTCATGACCTCCTAATAAAGTGCATGTATACATTAATAATGACTATTTGACTATTTCTAACTGTTTAATACTTTTGCATTTCATTTGCATAGTAAATAAGTAACTCTAGCCTTGAATTGTCTTAATATTCCCTAATCACACAAACAATTTAAAGGCTATATTTTCTTTTATTTTTTAAATAGAACTTCTGGAATGTTATTCGAACTACTATTACTAAACATGCTCCTGCAGGGCTATATATGCTTTTATTATAATAATTTGGGTAACTAATATTAACAGGGCCTACTCTGTGGATGCATTCACAAGGCCTACTCTGTGGATGCATGAGTGTAACCATCATGATCACATATGAAAGGAGACATTACCAACCCATTTTACAAGTGAACCTAGCCCAAGGCAAGTTACTGGCTGAATGTCTTAGGAAGCCATACAGGAACCCAGGTCTCCAGATATTGAGTTCCATGTGTGGTATGATTGCAATTTTCTTTACTTTTTTTATTCATTTTAATGAGGAAAAAAAGGATAAGATAGCAGTGAAACAATTTCTAAACAGTTTAGTAAGACAGTTACAATAATCAATGCATTGCATACTGTTGTCTTCATAGTAGTTATTCAGAGTACAAAATGTACACATGATATCTTGTCTAAACAATATTAGTGCAAACCTTTATTCTCACTGAACTAAGAGAAAGTAGCTATATATCTATCCTATCATATATATATATATATATATATATATATATATACATATATACATATGTTTTTCACTATAAAACAAGGGCCACAATTAGAAATTAAGATCTTTTTTAACTTAGGCCTTTATTTTAAATACACATAGAAGGACCAGCCAAATAGCTCAGCAGATTAAAGCACCTGCAAGCAGGCACAGGGCCCAAGGGTTTGATCCCCAGGCCTGCCATGCCGACCCCGCCCCTGGGACTCACTGAGGCAGTGATTGAGCCTGAGCATGGTGGCACATACCCATAATCACAGCTCTTTGCAGGCTATAAACAGGCAGTTCACTACAAGTCTGATCTAGTAGTGAGACCCTGAACATGCTGTAGACCCTTCCCTAAAATACAAAAAAACAAAAACAAAAATACCCACATTGATTCAACTAATCTATATTGTATTGTATCTTATGCTAACACAAAGAGAAGCTTTTAGGAAGCATTTACATGGGTCATTTCATAACACAAAATAAAATCTCTTTTCTCCTTGATAAATCTAGTTTCTACATATTATGCCTCGCTCTTTCAACTAAAACACAAGCAAACCAGAGGAAAGCTATAGGGAGAGACCCCTGCCATTGTTATGGCTAAATTTGTAAGGCAGGAACATATGCTGAGCCTAGAACGAGGATGAGCCTTCCTGGTCAGCTTTTGGTGACACTATGCATCAAGCAGCTAGGTGATCCTGTACTATATTTTCCTTCTGTTAGCTTTGAAAGAGAATAGCTTTTGCAGACAAAGACACATTTCCAAAAGAACTGACGTCAAGCAGAGGATGGGCTTCAGCATCTGAGTAGGTGGATCATATTTTCTTCCCCAGGATACCACAAAGAGCTACTTGTTTCTATCTTCAGCAGCAGTGTGAACAAAATGCTCTTCTGTACCCCAACAGGTCCTGCTTATGAATGCCACTGAAATTGCCAGACAAAGACCTTTCACTTGGTTTTAGATCATTTTATTTTATTTCACATAACTTTTTCTTTAAAATATTTAATTGACAAAAAATAAAATATTTAATTGACAAAGACTGAATATATTCAAAATATCCATTACAATGATATAATGCACTTTGTGTGACAATTACCACAGATAAACCAGAAACCTTCAGGAAGAAAAGAAAACAAAAACTACTTTGAAATTAGATGAATAACAAAGTCAGTAAAATGAAATCACAAGCATAAAAAAAAAAAAAATGAGTGAATTCTAGTTAAACTTCATCATAGGGAAATGCTTTCTAACAATGGTCAGAAATTCAGAGGCAAAATAGCTGGGAGCAAATACTTGTAACAGGTATCATTGGTAAAGGGATAATATGCTTGATTTTAAAAACTTTCAAAATTGGAGAATAAAAACAATCATTAGATAAGGCTCATCAGATAGGGGCTGGGGTTCAATCTCCACCATGCCAGCCAGCCAGTCCCCCAGGGCATGGTGAGACAGCAATCAAGATTGGGCGTGGTTGTGTGCTCCTGTAATCCCAGAATTTGGGAGGCTGAAAAACAGGAAGAAACACTAAAGTCCAATCTATGTAGCAAAACCCTATAGACCCTGTACTAAATACATTAAAAAAAAATCAGTAGAAAAATAGACAGTACGGGAAATTCACAAAAACATATTAAAAATTGCCTTTAAGTATATAAAAAGATATTTAACTCCACTTATAATAAGGGAAATATAAATTAAAACTTCACTGATACATTTCTTACAGAATAGATTGGTAAACATAAAACACTGCTAGGGAAGTGGGGGAAGAAGGCAGGCACATTCCCACATGGTGCAAGTACAAAACAGGAGTTTGGCAAGATCTCACAGAACTACACACACACTTATCCTACCACCCAGAAATTTAGCAAAAATACACATGCACAAAGCTACTCATAGCATTATTTGTAATTACAAACTATTTTAAAGTACCTATGTGTTGAAGCATAGGCAACTGGAGAAATAAACTACAGCGTATTTGCAATATAGGATCTTACACAATTGTATGAAATGAAAATGATATGGTATGCTAAGGATATATATGTTTTCACAAAGAGAGACAGAGGTGAGGAAAGAAGAAGAAGGAGGGAGGAGAGGAGAAAAGAGAGGAGAGGAGAGGAGAGGAGAGGAGAGGAGAGGAGAGGAGAGGAGAGGAGAAGGGGATGAGAAAGGGAACAGGGACAGGGATGGGGTTGGGGATGTGAACAGAGATTAAGAATGCTCCACAACTTTGTGAATGAATATTTACATCCTTTGTGAAAGGATACAAGAAAACATGCATGTGAACACCCCTTACAGAACACCAGAGAGTCACATTCCAGATACCTGGATCTACAATGTCTAATGATTTCATGTCCATAGGATCCATGTCTCACACGTGGAAGAGGACTGACCATCTCCACAAGAATGTCCCCCAAGAACCCACCTCTTAGGGCCTGGGAGATAGCTCAGTAGAATAAGTGCTTGCTTGGCAAGCGTAGGGTCTTGAGTTCAATCCCCGGTACAGCAAAAAAAGAGTACAAGGTTGAAAAAAGGCATTTATGGGCCATGCATGGTAGCACACATCTGTAATCCCAGCCCTCGCAAGAACCCACCTCTTTATAACCATGCTCTTTCACTTTGCCAATGAAGCGTGCACCCATTGCCCTGAATATCTCTGATGTTATGTAGTATTTTCCCACTTCTTTGACCAAAACACAATAAGTCTCAGCTGGACCACCTTTTTGAAGCTTGAATCAATCTTTTCATCACTTATTCCCCCACACACTTATTTCTTCTTCTGTAAGACTGAAAGTTATTTAATTCTCACACCTGCCTCACAGATTGTTGTAACTGTCAAGTGAGACAAACTGGGGTTAATCCCTTGAAAGTTAAAAAAAAAAAACACAAAAAAAACCACAATATAAATGATATTGTAAGAGCTGCCTTAAACTGAAAAAGTTTTCAAAACAAAACTTTGTGAAGCCAGGGTGATAGCTTGGTGGTCTAAGTGGCTGCCAGGCAAGCACAAGGACCATGGTTTGATCCCCAGTACCGCATGCCTGGCTCTGAGCCAGTCATTGAAATGGGTCATAGAGCATGCACCTGTAATCCAAGGGCTGGGGCAGCTGAATCAGGAGGATCACTCTGAGTCTGAGCTACATAGTGAGATCCTGCACCAAAGGAAAAAAAAAAAAAAAAGGTCTATCCTCTCTTTCGATGCCATCACCATCCAGTGCTGCAAACTCCTGAGGTAAACATAAAACAGAACACTTTTTTCACTTTCTATTCCAAAAGCCACTAAACTTTGAAAATATCTCCTCTATCTGTGTTACCTTTCATCTACGAGTTCTCGGGGCTGCCTTGCATTTCCCCTCCCCCAGCCACCCCTTTCCAAGCCCACTCATTCTGACGCATCATTGTCATATAATCCTCCTAAACTGTTCCTTTATTCCCAAGTCCCTATATCATCTTACTGTCTGGCAGAATAAATTTCAAAGGCCTTCACTTACCTTATGTAGCTTTATCATCCATTGCTCCTCAGAATTTTTGCCCAAGCAATAAATTCATTTTTCACTTTTGATCATCCTAGTGCTCATAACCTACAATGTCTTCTGTGTACTCTTCCTCCATCCTTATGGCTCTTGATCTTTATCCTTTTCTAATAAAAACTCTAATGGGGTTTATAGAGTTCCACACAGGCATAATTGGTAGAAGAAAATTATGTTTTGTCTGTTCCCATAATAATGCTACTTCCATCAATATTTGTTCATGTCTAGCCTCTCTGGACAAACTGCTTCATTAGATTTATAAGCACAGCTTGTCCCACAATGCTAGGCCAAAAGGAGTAAAAGCATTTTACTGAAAAAAAGTCCAATGATTTTTAAGAAATAGTACTTGCAACAATTAAATGCATTCCCCACAATTTACATTTATTATGACCACCTAGCAACAAGTAAAATATTTTATAAATTTTGGATATATATAACATATATTTCACACATCTGCAAAATCTTTTTTTTAGGTTAAACTAAAATTTATTTATTTTTTCCATAATTTTATTGAGAAACAAATAGCAAGGAGACAGTTTCAAATCAAATTAGTAGGACAATTTCAATAATTAATACATTGCACATTGTTTTCTTAGTTGTTATTTGTTGTACAAGATGCAGACATGATATTCTATTTACAAACACTATTAGAACAGATCCCTCCATTCATTGAATTAAGAGAATATAGCTGTATATCTATCTTAACTCTAGAATATACAGATACAAAATGGTCATTCATTTGTATCCCCTTTTTTGTTTAGTTTTGTCAATCAAATATTATAGGTGTGTGAATTCAGCAAAATATTCCCAAATAGTCTAGCAGTCCATAATAGTATTGGGTTTTCCATAGGTCTGGCAATGTCAGAATTGTTTACTTGAGTCTTTTACAGCTCAGCATAATAATATGGTTTTACTTCTTATACTTTGGTTTAATACATTTCTGCTGGATGATTAAGACCAAGATAAAGCAAAACCTATGTAACAAGAATTATAGCTTTTCTATCTGATTAAGGTCAGTCAAATCCCCTCAGGATTTATCCTGAGACCCTGTACCACAGTTTGTAGATCCTTTGTCTGTGTCAGCCATGTGGATGAGTCACGGCCATTGCTTGACCAATTTGCTTTCTGAAAGCCTGAGAGAATGGTTTCTCCCCAAATGACTCTCCTTAGGCACACTTTACATCCTCGATCACTTTCCTCTTTAGCTTTATAATCTCCTTGATCAGAAAATTTGAGACACAACTGAGTTGCATGATGTTACAGTACTCAGGTTCTCCAATGTTCTGAGTCTTCATTGACCTTGAAAGGCTAGGGTCAAAATGTTGGCTGTCCTTGTGGCCCTCCTTTTTCTCTAATTTTTGGTCTGCAAACTTAGGTTGTTAACCCTCCAGAAAAGAAGCTTATTGTTATTAGCATACATCCTAGGTTGTTGAGCTTAACCTCACTATCTGTTGGAGCAGGTATTTTTCATCAAGTATTGATATCTTAAACTTTAAGTCCCTACAAAATATAATGTAAAAAAATTAAAATATATTTTAAAAATAGGAATAAACAATTATATATGTTTACATATAAGTTTACAAATCTAACTATAGACAGCATTGTAGGACAGTCCCCCATCACTCCTTTTCCTCTCTCCTGCCTTCATTCACCACCCCTGTCCTTTCTAAACAAACATTTACCCAAGAGACAGCTTGGCAGCAACCAGCATGTCATGACAACTGTTGTAACTCAACAATCAGATGACAACAGGACAAGTCCAAAAAGTTAGAGAAGCGCTTTATTTTAGCAGGTACCCTGCGGAGGTCTCCATGCAGAAGTGCAAAGAGTGCGCCTGGCCATTTCAAGGAGCAGTATTTAAACTTCAAAACCGCAAGCCAGGGAGGGGCAGGGGGAATGAGGCAAGCTTTGTACAGAAGCAGATCGCATTGGTTACTTTGGGGTAACTTTTAAAATAATTGGTTAGCGCCTTTTGTAACGGCTATTTGGGCAGCTAATTTGTATCTTTTGGCACAGACAACAGTTGGACAGGTGGTCTGAGATCGATTAGCTAATTTTGACAGCAGTTGGACAGGCGGTCAGAGATTGATTAGTTAGTTTTCCTGGAACTCGGGGCTCTGAGGGTGGAGTACTGCAACAAGTTAGAACAATACAACAAGGAGGGAATAAAATAGTGGCTGAGGGGTCAAGATGGAGTCAGTTAGGCTATATAACAACAAGGAGCACCTATTCAGAAGACCAGAATGACAGGCACTCCCTGCCTGAATCTACTACTACAAATTGTCATCGTCAGTGCAAAATTTGCCTATGTTTTTTGTTTTATGTTTTTTTTTTGTTTGTTTGTTTTTTTGCAGAACTGGGAATTGAACTTGGACCTTTGCAGTTTCCAGGGAAGTGGTTATTCCACTGAGCCATCTCTCTGGCCCCCTGTAATATCTTTAAATATCTCTGTAATGCTAAAGTGAATTTGATAATATATCTAAAACTGGCTAATATTCCAAAGTTCAAAATATATTAATGCTTATGGTTTTGTTTTCTATACTGTAGAAATCAATTTATTCTCTACTAGACAAAATTTATTTACACTGCTATAGATAATAATCATATGCATTATGACCATTTTGTACAAGTATTTTTTTTTTTTTTGTCTGAGACAGGGTCTCATTATGCATTTCAGGCTGGCCTTAAGCTCACTTTGTAGTTCAGGCTGGGCTTGAACTCACAACAATCCTCCTGCCTCAGCCTCCAAAGTGCTAGGATTATAGGCATGTGCCAGCAGGCCCGGCAATTTGTACAAGTTAATTTTTACTTCTGCAGAAAATTCATGAGGAATTACTCAAAAGAGCATACCTGTCCACTACAAGACAATCCTGCATGTGTACATGAGAAATATCTGACACTTCATAAAGAGAGCATATGTCCATCTTCTCTGTCAATTCTCATGTCTTAGACCATTTATTTGATGATCACCATGAGTAAAGTTCCATTAAAAAATTATTATGGGGGCAGGGAGGTAGCTCAGTAGAATAAGTGCTTGCCTGGCAAGTGCAAGGTCCTGAATTCAATCCCTAGTTCAAAAAAAAAAAAAATCATTATGGGGAAAATAAAACAAGGATTGTATCCACCTAAATGGGCCATTGCCACAAAATGAAAAAGTGGAGGGGAATAAAGTTCAAGCTGAAAATTTATTGTCAAAGTAAATTGTCATGGGTGGGTACACCCTGCCAACTTATGAGAGCTTAACTTTCAAACCCCTGCTTCTGGGACATTTCTTTCATGGTAAACAATTCTGGCTCTTCTTTCCAATACACCCATGACTTCCCAAACTGGGCAAACTAGTGAGATATGTTTTACCATAGACCATGGTGTGGCAGTGATTTTTAAATGACTTCTTTCAACCTAACTCTAGAGTCCTAAACCTTTTGCTATGATTCACCACTAGGATAAGCCTTCTACTTCAGATAGAATGTGAATGACCTAGGGCATTAGATAAAAGGTCGTCCTGCACAGAGGAAAGTAAAAAACAACCAAAAGTTCCAAAGGTCATTACTGCTTCTTCTGAGTGACATAATTGCCAAGCTCTTATTGACAAGGAAGTTTCTAATTAAGCAAGTAAGCTCAAAAAGAAGAAGAATATCTCTTCAATGCAGGGAGGATAGACTGTGGATAGTAACTTACCTCTTTATGGCTTCTGGGTAGTGACTACCTTGGCTTCTTGCTCAAGAGGGACATTATTGGAGCCACATCTCTTCCTTTCTCTATGGTCCATACCAGGTCTACCAAGCTCCCCCCAGCTCATGGCTGCGGTAATATAAGCAAGTTCATACACTCTATGGATTTCAGTTCCTCATCTGCAAAAGGAGAGGATGAAACCAAAGGGCATGTTAACTCCATATTCCCGTCCAGAACTAACATCATTTGTGTTCACAATTGAAAGGAAATTCAGCATTCTCTAATAGAGGACTTAGTCCTAGAATCAGGCTTCCTTGTGCAAGGCATCACTGGCCCCTGACTCACTCAGTCCCCTTGACTTCCTCTCTGTCTGACCTTCAATCTTACATCATCCTGTCTTTGGACAGACTCTGTATCCCCTCAGGCCCACAATGGGCACAACCCACCTTGGATGTCACTTGCCTTTCTATCACTGTAACAGAATACCTGAGAAAAGCAGCTAAGAGGAAAGACACCCTTGGTTCATGGTTTCACAGGTTTCAGTCCTTGATCTCTTGGCTCCATTGTTTTGGTCCTGAGGCAAGACCACAGCAGGGTATAATGGTGGAGTGAAGTTGCTCCCTCTTGATGGCCAGGAATCAAAGACAGGAGGGGGAACCAGAGAAGAAGAGTATGGGGACAAAATATGGCCTCCAAAGGTACCCCAACAGCTTCTCCCTCCAACTAGGCCACATTCCTAAGGGTGCATCACACTAGTGAGGTTTGATTAGCACCTCATGATCTAATAACCTCTCTAGTTCATCCCACCTTTAAACTGCTGCAAACATGAGGGTTTTTTTAAAAAAAGAAAAAAGAAAAAAAGAAGCATTTGCTTTTATTTGTTAATCTTTTACCTATCTATCTATCTATCTATCTATCATTTGGTACAGGGTCTCACTATGCAGTTTGGATTTGTAATGATCCTCTTATCTCAGCCTCCAAGCACTAGGATTACAAGTGTGCACCACCATGCCCAGTTTTGATGGCCAGCAGAGTACACATGGGGTTCTGGGTCCGGCATGGTATGCAGTACTGGGGATCAAACCCAGGTCTTCACACTTGCCAGGCAGGCACTTACACCACTGAGCTATCTCCCCAGCCCATCAGGCTTTTGAGTCAGTTTAGATCTAAACCCTAAAACCTCAGCTCTGCTGAATAATACATAGATAGAGCTGAAAGCTGAGGAGATACGCACATGTATCTAGAAGAAATTGGCTTATAAACTATGATTTATTATCAACTTGTGATACACTACTTGGGTCCCACTCAGTTAAAGGCTCCATCTATTTCTATGGAAGAAAACACCCTCCAACACTTCTTACCTGAAAGTGTCCTTATAGGAACACAGGCTTCTCCAAACTCAAGTTCAGAGACAGTAAGACTCAGTGTTTCCTGTTATCTACTGAGGATCATCTTCCAGTTGTTCTAGTCCTTTCTAAAGACTTTCCTTTTTTGAGATAATAGATGCCAGAAATGGCCTTTTGGGAAAAATCCTGCCCTTCCCCAAATCAAAACTTATGCACTGGCAGGTCTCAGCATGAAAATCATATTGTATGAGTAATGCATGATAGTCCCAGGGAAAGTACACAGCAGTGAGGTATATCTTAAAAAGATAAATATTATATGTTTTGGTAATTGCCACAATTCAGGATAATTAACCAAGATTAGAATGTAATGGGTTGCTTGCCTAGCAAGGGCAAGGCCAAAAAAAAAATGTAATGGGTCAACTGAATTTTGAGCTAGAACTATGGAAAACTATTAGATTCCCTTATGCTTTCTATTATCTACTCTAAGGAATGTGTTCTCACCCTCTGTTCAAGGCTATTTAGTAATGAGTGTTTCCCTCCCCTCCCTAATCTAGTTCCGGTAAGCATAGTCAGCTTAAGAGATATCTTGTAAGAACAACTAGATGTGCTTAACTCTTTGTAACCTCTTTGTACAAAACTTTACATGCGCAGATACACAATAAATGGGAACTGAATAGTGATCCTAGAAAAATGTGTTGAGTAATGGTCATGCTGTCCCTGAAGGTGCTGTTCTGTGTCGGATGATGAATTTTTCATTTGTATCAGATGATGAATGATGTTTTTTTGTTGTTGTTTTTATTTTCCATAATTTTATTGAAGAACAAATAGCAATGAGACAGTTTCAAATCAAATTAGTAAAACAGATTCAATAATTAATACATTGCATATTGTTTTCATAGTGGTTTTTTGTTGTACAAGGTGCATACATGATTTTTTGTTTGTTTTAAAAGCCCCTCGCTCCCTGGGCTAGGGGACAGTCAGTCTTCACCTGCATGAGAACTGACTGGCGGTCCTGAGCTCAGTAATAAATGGCTCTTTCAAATTTATATTTTGCCTCTGTGGTTCCTATGCTGAGTAACCCATAATGCAAAATTGGTGCTGATAAGAGATACAATACGGTTGCAACAAGGGTAGGTTAGACAAAATAAGCCACACTCTTAACAAGAATTTCAGAAGTTTATTCAGTGTAAAGCTTGTATGACAGCCTTACAGCATCAGCCTCAGGATTCTTCTACTTTTCTGCCTCACTTCATGTGTGATATTTACTCTTGAAAGAGTCTCATGGTCCAAAATGGCTGCCAATACATCCATGTTGAGACAGAGTAGAGAGAAAGTGAGTTAAAGACAAAAAAAAAAAAAAAAAAAAAAAGGTCTAGAGTCATCTGTCCTCTTTTGGAGAAGATACCTTTGAAGTCCCACTCAACATCTATTTGTATTTTATTGGCAAGAACTCTGTACTCTGGCTATCAGAAAGTTGGAAAATGGACCAACTGACATTCCAACTTAAAATTACAACTCTTTTATGAGAGAAGGATGAGATACTGGATGGTGCATCAGCAATAAATTAGCCTTTTCTGTTTTAGCATTGTGTGATGGACAGTGAATAATAGAGTGTGCTTGAGGCAGGCAGACAGGCTACGCTGAAAGGAAGCATGCAAACTCAAATAAGAGGGACTAAAACAACTACTTAGCCTCCCCAGATGTTGTAGAATAATCAGGCCACACAATGGGATGTGTGGAAAGAGTCAAGCTATTGCAAGCAGGAAGCTCTAGATGGCTTAGACTTCTGGAGAGGAATATGTGAAACCTCCTATCCATGTTGAGGAGTAGAAGTTTCATCTTCAAGTTAAGAAGAAACTAACAAGCAGTTGTTTCTTTGTTCTACTACGTTGCCCAGGCTGGCCTTGAACTCTCAAAGGACCTTCCTACCTCAGTCCCCTAAGCAGTTGGGACTACAGACACATGCTGCCCTCCCTGGCTTACTAGAAAAGTAATTTTAAGCCTGAGAGGGACACTTACACTAGAATATGTCCATCAGCAAGTGTAGTGAGATGAAACTTGTGTTACCCAACTTATTTCTCCCAGTAGAGTCACTAAAGGATGATAAAATCTGATGATAGGAGAGAAAGGGAGGAGCAAGGTAAATAACCGAGGCTTTCCTGTGAAGACAATACACGTGTGTGGGGGGGCATGCACGTGCATGAAACAAATCCAACACAGACACACCCCAGATCTGCATAAGTCTCACCAATGTTTACTGAAGCTTAGATAAACAGGAGGGAAAAACCAATGTCAATGTGATGTTCAGTGTACAATTAATACATGTTTATCAAAATAAAGTAAAACACAAAAGTTTTTTTTAAATAATAGATTTAATTCTGATCTATTCTTTTGTTCTTTTATACATCACTTTCCTCCCCCACACAGTTAAATCCTATCTTGCCCTTAACAGAATAGACAGCCAATTTTTCAATCAAAAACCATTTTTAGGATCAAAGAGAAACATAGTTCTAGGCGGATAGTATATTAGTTATATATTGTAATATCACATGGTGAGGAGTATTCAACTAAAATTAAAGACAATATTCACCAAAATTTTTAAAACAGTAAATGCCTCCAAATCCAGAGGGAGCCTGAAACTTTTTCTTCTTCCAGGATATTTTTCTCCAGTGTTAGCGGAAGTGCTAATGAGAGACAGGCCTCCTTGCCATCCAGTGACAAATGTAATAGGTCACACGAAACCACAGAAAATGAGTCTATTTAAAAATGTCAGACACACACTAAAAGAAAACTCAGTTTTGTATTTTTTCCTCTTGATCATGGTCTAATAGAGACGATTCAGAAATGATTTCGTCTGAACTTGGTGATATTCATGATTGAAAGAGTGTTGCTAATGATAACAATGTGTAGAATTATTACATGGAAAGTACTAATAATGCAAATCATATGGCCCTCAGTTACAATTCCTCTGTGGGTTATTTTTTCCTAGGTACATTGGTTTCTCATAGATTAGTCTACTGAAATTCAGATTTTTACTACCACAGACAGAAAGAACTAAGGTTTATTAAAACAAGTTTAGAAAATTAACCAAATTTTCATATATACCAATTTTTCCATGTAACATAACAATGTAATGTAGGAGGTAGTAAACCAAATAACTATTTTTAAACTTTATTTATTTATTTATTTACTTAGGCAGAACCAGGGATTGAACTCAGACCCTTGCACTTGCCAGAGAAGTGCTTATTCCACTGAGCTGTCTCCCTGGCCCCCACATAACTATTTTTAAATGTTTTTCACATCAATATATGTTTTCTTAGATCTAGCTATGAGACATATGCCTAAAAAATGCCAAATTATATGAGTACTTGATAAATCAAAGGTATAACCCCTGATACATGGTATCAAAATATGATGTTCACTCTAGAATCCGCAATTACTACCTGACTTCCTGGTTATTCATTCAATAAAATGTTAGAATAATTTCTTTTCTTTTTTAAAAGAATCCTAAACAATTACCTTCATATCTGATCCTGTTTGTATATTTGATAATTACTGAAAATAGCCTCCATTTTTAAAATATATCATTATGACTATAGGTCATCTGCATTGGTTTTAAAACAATAGAAATAGTTTTTAAAATGGCAAACAAGGAGATCACTGTCCTTTTATACAATTATATGTCTAGAACCACATCACAAAGTTGATAGGTGTGGGGCAAAGAAAAACAATGGCATTAGAATAAGGGAACTTTGTGACGGAAGACTTAGAAACTAATACATCATAACTATACCCATAAATGTGCCATAAAAACAAAGACACATCTATGCTTTTTTTTTTTTCGGAACCGGGGATTGAACTCAGGCCCTTATGCTTGCCAGGGAA
>PVKA01037333.1:0-20737 GCA_004027165.1 Ctenomys sociabilis | reverse complement strand
AATTAAAAACAAACAAACTGATATATGCCAGATCTAGGCTCTTCAGTGCCATGGAATTGTCACTTTCTCCAAGCCAGGGACCTCCCAGCCATGTGACTCAGCGCGTACTGGCACCAGCCAACATCAGTGTGGCCCTTGCGGTGGTTGACACTTTCCTAGATCAGGACCTGAAGCCAACTATAGGCCCATGGGCCTTGCAGACACCTCTGTCGCCTTCACACTCCGTGTCATCCCACCTCCGGCCCTTGCTCGTGACCACGTCATCCTAGAGCCCTTGACACACTGGCTGCACCTCTCTGTCTGTTTGTCCTTCTCTCCAGAGCGGAGCTGCCTCACACCCTTTTATTCCTTCCTCACTTGCGTCATCCTAGACTAACTGAAGTAAGACAGGAAAATGATTCTTCTCACAAGAGAGGAGCGTGCTGGCCCTGCCCCCGGGGCTTGCACGCCTGCAATCCCAGTGCTTGGAAGGCTAAAAGCAGGAAGATCACTAAGAGTCTGATCTGTGTAGTGAGACCCTGTAGACCCTGTACTAAATGCATTATATAGTAATGTAATATATAGTATATATTACATTATATATAGTATTTAAAATATATCTATATATATATTTTAAAACAATCATCTCCCTAGTTATCGATGTGCCTTTTCTGTAGTAATATTCACTCTAAACCATACTAGTTCCTTTTCACCATTTCCACTTCACTCTAATTTTACAAAATTAAATTAAACTGTTTATTTCTCTTTTTTTTTTTTTTCTACTTAATTCCCACATGGAGTGCAGAATCATAGAATTGCACCACTGGAAAAAGACTCAGAATTCTCCCCCGTGGAGGTGAAAAAGAGAAGCCCAAGGAGGTAAAGTGCTTTGCCTAAGGTCTTACAGCTAATGGGAAACAGAACACAAAACTCATGACTCTCAGAGTCTGGCCTTATCCATGCAGTGTTCTGGGGAGTTCTCACAAAAATACATGGCAAGACCCTTGTGGAATCACTAATCACCTCCAGTGAATTCTGAAGACACCAGAAAAGGTCTTCCCACAGAGGATAAAGACAGTACTTCCCAGGAGCTTCCCTCTGGGTCACCTTCCTAGGGAACCCCTCCCTATTTCTTGGGCCACGTTCTTGCAAGGTCACTGACTTCTTCAAGGTCATACAGGAAGTGGCTGTGTGGAACCTGAAGTCTAGGATGCCTAACACAGATTTGCTTATGTTTCCCTGGAGACTATGGACAACCTGAACAAGGGAAGATGAGGGAGACAGAGGCAGAGAGTGACAGACACTTACAGAAGAGCAGAAAGAGCCAGAAGATCCCACAGGTGAGAAGTTGGACGCTGGGAAGGCAGGGCCACCAACTCTTGGCTCAATATGTGTTCTCTTTCAGTAGCACGCAGACAAAGCTGGAAAGAAAACCTGGCTGACTGTGGATCACAGCCATGTCCTGTGTCACCCCAAAATCTTAGCTTAAAGTTACCCTTTGGAAACACACATCTCTGTTTGCTAAACAAAAAGTTAATCTGACCACAGGCATTGTTGTGCCAATAGAAAGAGATGTTGGCCGTAAACGCTGACTGAAAAATCCAAGAGAGCCCAGAGTCACAGAGCTATGGAGCTGGAAAGCCCTCCCCTCGAATTGCCCATTAAGCTCACCTTAATGTGCCCTTGGCTGTTCGATGCCAGCAACTTGCTAACGTTGCTAATACTTACAGCTACACTACAGAGAAACTGGCCACCTTAAAATCAGAGAAAAATAAGACACTGAAGACATTTAAGCAGAAGCAAAGTGACAATCTGGGGGGACACAGGAATGGTTAAGGGTTTCTGTCCCGAACTCTATGGTCTACCACTTTGTTCTAGGAAAGGATTCCTTTTTTTTTTTTTTTCTCCAGTACTGGGAATTTGCCGGGCAGGCACTTGTATGACTGAGCCACGTCCCCGGCTCTTCGGCAGGCATTCTTAGCCAGTCTAAGGACTGAGTCAGATGGTCTCTCAGGTCCTTTTCTGACCTTGAGATTTTGGCTGAAATTCTGTGGCATTTTTCTTCTGTTTTGTTTCTAGTCCTTTCATCTGGAGCATTTCTGTGTGACGGACACGCTGGACTTGCTGTCACAGGCCTGCACACCCAGGAGCGGAGGAAGTCAGCAGGCAGCCCTCGGTGCTGTGTTCAACTTAAGACTTCACAGTTTTTTCAATGAAAAGGAAGATCCTCCAACACTGAAAACTGTCCCAAAGCAATTGAAAATGAAATGAAAAATGTGCTCTAGCTGTTCCCTGTAGTGTATTGCTTTCCTGTGGAAAATTCTTCCCAAAAGTGCACCAATATGATTTATTTCTTGATTATGAGTACTGTAGATTTACTATAGAAAATTTGAAAGACAAAAAGCAAGTAGAAAGAGGAAAGTAAAAGACACTATGAAATGTTCATGGGCTGGGCATATAGGTCAACGGCACAGTGCCTGCCCGGCAAGTGGGAGGGCATGAGCTTGATTCCCAGTACCAAAACAACAACAAAAAAAGCACTGTTCCTCTTACCTATGCTCATATTTCAATAGGATGCCTTCCAAATCTTTTTCTTCATATATTTATTATTATAAAAAATGCAACTGTATTTAATACATAGGTTTATATCCTTTTCCTGCGTTGTATAATACATTCAGTGTTCTCCCAAATAATTATTTCTTAAAACTTTTTTTTTCTTAAAAACCATTTCTTCTTCTTTTTTTTCTTTCTTTCTTTTTTTTTTTTTTTTTTTTTTTTTAAATCAGGAATTGAACTTATGGGGCCAGGGAGATGGCTCAGTAGAATAAGTGCTTGCCTGGCACGTGCAAGGGCCTGAGTTCAGTCCCCGGTTCCACCAAAAATAAAAAAGGAATCGAACTCAGGGACTTGTTCTTGCCAAGCAGGTGCTATGCTACTGAGCTATATCCCTGATCATAATTTTTTTAAATGTATTTAGTACAGGGTCTGCAGTGTCTCGGTATACAGATTGGACTCACAGTGATCCTCCTGTTGTCAGCCTCCCAAGCGCTGGGATTACAGTCACACCACGACCACGCCCAATAAAGATCTTTTTTAAAAAGATTTTGTCCTAAAACTATATCATTGTTGAACTGAGAACCCTGCACATGCTAAGCACAGACCCCGCCACTGAGCTACATCCCCAGCCAAAGGCCTCATTTTAATAACTATACTTTATCAAGAACACAAGTACAAGCCAGCAGGGAGCTGAGATCCAGCTGGCAGGAGGCACTTGGAGTGTTGCATATGGAAATTACACAACCCTCTCCTGAACAGCCAATGGGCTGCAGAGGAAAGTACACATTTTCTACAATTCAAATTCAATGACAACACCAACACAACATACCAGAACTTATGGAATGCAATGGAAGCAGTCCTATGAGGGAAAATTGTAGCACTGAACTCCCATATCAGAAAAATTAAGCAAGTTCAAATAAACAACCTACTGTTGAACTTCAGACTTCTAGAAAAATAAGAGCAAGTCAAGCCCAAAGGTTGTGGAAGAGAAAAATTTATGAAGATCAGAACAGAAATTAATGCAATTGAGATTAAGAAAAAATACACAGAATCAATGAAGAGTTGGTCCTTTGAAAAATTATACAAAATTGACAAACCCTTAGTTAAGTTTATTTTATAAAGGAAAGAGATGACTCAAACCCATGCAATTAGGAAAAAGATGAAATCACAACAGGTCCTGCAGAAATCTAGAAAATCATCAATACCTACTTTGAGAACCTAGATTCTAATATGATCGAAAACACAGAAGAAATGCACAGATTCTTAAATATATGTGAATTACCAAAGCTAAATCAAGAAGATATAAAGATTCTAAATAAAAATCAGTATATGCTGGGTATGGTGGTGCATGCCTGTAATCTTAGCACTCCAGACACTGAGGCAGGAGGACTCTTATGAGTTTAGGACCAGCAACCTGAACTGCATAGCGAGACCCTGCCTCAAAAAGAAAAATATAGGATCTGAGAATATAATTCAACCACATAGTTCCTGTCTAGCAAGCACAAGGTCCTGAGTTCAATTCTCAGTACCAATAAATAAATAAATAAGCCAATATCAATCAATAAAATTCAAGATACAATTAAAAACCTACAAACATAGAAAAGCCCAAGCTCTGACAGATTCACTGCTAAATTCTACCAGAAATTCAGAGAAGACCTAATGCTACCATTTCTCAAACTCTTTAATGAAATTGAAAGGGAAGCAATACTTCCAAGTTCATTCGTGAGAGCAAGCATTATCCTCAAACCAACCTCCTCAATGGAAACATTCTCAATAAAGTACTGGCAGACAGAATGCAGTAAATTATCAAGAAAATTATACACCATGGCCGAGTGGTATTCATCCCAGGGATGCAAGGTTGGTTCATCACATGCAAAATTGATAAATATAATGCACCATGTTAACAGAGCCGAGGACAAAAACCCTATGACCATCTCAATAAATGCAGTAAAAGCTTTTGACAAAGTCTAATACCCAGTCATGATAAAAAAAAAAAAAAAAACGCTATAGGCAATTGAAATAGATGGTCCTTATCTCAACCTAATAAAAGCCATATATGACAAACCAATAGCCAATATCATACTAAATGGACAAAACCTAAAAGCTCTCACTCTAAAATGAGGTACACGGCAAAGTAGTCACCTTGTACCACCACTCTTATTCAATATGGTTCTGGAAACATTATCCAGAGCACTTAGACAAGAAAAAGAAATCAAAGGAATAAAGACAGGAAAGGAAGAAGCTAAATTATCATTATTTGTGGGTGACATGATATTCTACATCGAAGACCCCAAAACCTCCACCAAAAGACTTCTAGATTTTTTTTTTTTTTTTTTTTTTTGGTGGAACTGGGGATTGAACTCAGACTCTTGTACTTGCCAGGGAAGTGCTTATTCCACTGAGCCATCTAATATGATAGGAAACATATTAGATGTTTCTAGACTTCTAGATTTAATGACCAAATTCTGAAGCATAGTTGAATGCAAAATCAGCAGTTAAAAATCAATAGCACGTCTATACACAAATAACAAACTCACTGAAAAAGAAATTAAAAATACAACACCTTTCACAAAAATAGCTCCCCAAAAATGAAATATCTCAAAATTTACTCAAACAAAGAAGTAAAAACTTTTATAGTAAAAACTATAGTACTCTGAAAAAGGAGATCAAAAAAGATATCAGAAAGTGGAAAGATACCTCTTGTTCGTGGGTAAGAAGAACCAATATAGTGAAAAAGCCAATATGTCTAAAATTGTCACACAAATTTAATACAATTGTAATCAAAATACCAATATGACATCTCACATAATTAGAGAAAACAATCCTAAAATTCATTTGGAACCAGAAGAGATCTAGAACAGCAAAAACAATTCTAGGAAACAAAGGCAAGGCAGGGAGCATTATAATCCCTGACTTGAAATTACACTACAAAGATACTGTGATTTAAACAAAACTGCATACTCTTGGCAAGAAAAAGAGACCCAAGGATCAATTAACAGATTAGAAGATGCATACATAATTCCAAACAAACTCAGCCACTTTGTATTTGGCAAAGAAGACAAGTACCTTCACTGGAAGAAAGCATCTTTTAAATAAATGGTGCTGGAAAAACTGGCTTTCCGCATGCCAATGATTAAAGTAGACCCCTGCCTTTCACCAGTATTAAACTAAAATCAAAAAGAATCAAAGATCTAAATATTAAAACAGAAACACTAAATTTGCTGGAAGATAGATAAGGTAGACTTTATGAACAAAAACCTGAGGGGCTGGGGAGATGGCTCAGCGGAATAAGCGCTTCCCTGGCAAGCGCAAGGGCCTGAGCTCAATCCCCGGTTCCGCAAAAAAAAAAAAAAAAGAACAAAAACCTGATTACACAGGAATTATCACAAAGAATTGGGATTGGGATTGTTATTAAAAATCAAAAGAAACCACAAAGAGAGAGAAGAGACAACCCACAAAGTGAAAAAATTTTGCCAGCTGTGCATCAAAGGACTAATATCTAGAATATATAAAGAAATAAAAGAAATTAGACCCCCAATTTAAAGACTCACTCAAAAAATGGGCATCTCAAATGAATAGACACTCCAGAAGAAGAAGAAACAGCAAATATATGAAAAAAGTGTGATCACTTGTGATTTGAGAGATGCAAATTAAAACAATACTGGAGATTTCATCTCACCCTGGAAAGAATGACTATTATCAAGAAATCAACCAATAACAAATGCTGGTGGGGCTGTGGGAAAAAAGGAACCCTTCTCCACTGTTTGTGGGAGTGCAGACTGGTGCAACCACTATGGAAATCAGTGTGGAGATTCCTCAGAAAACTAGGATTAGAGGTGCCATTCGACCCAGCTATTCCCCTTCTTGGTATCTTCCCAAAAGAATTAAAAGCATCAAACCACAGTGACATACAAACACCTGCATTCATTGCAACAGAGTTTGTAACACTAAGTCCTGGGAGTAGCCCAAATGCCCATCAGCTATTGAATGGATAAAGAGGGTGTGCTCTTCGTACAGTGGAGCACCACTCTTCCATAAAGAAGGAAGGACAAGCTTGAGACATTTCTGAGCAAATTTGTGCACCTTGAGACCATGCTCTTAAATGAAATAAAGCAGACGCACGTGCTTCAGGACAGTGCTATTCCCCTGGTGTGAGAAACCAAATTTTATAAAATAGGTACTGGGAAGTGGGAAGAAAATATCCAGCTGAGAAGGGGAGCAAGGGAGAAGGGAGCAGGGAAGGAATGAAAGAAGGCAGGGAAGAAAGAAAGGGATGGATAACTCAAAACTAAAATGAAGATAGTACAGGGAAATATGTACAGCATAAAGCACAAGGAATGAAAAAACTCAGAGAATGCACAATTAGAGGGATACAGTAGAAAGATCTAAAATATACAAATGGAACCACAGAAAACAAAAAGAGAATGGGAAAGGAATAGCCCTTGATGACTAAAAACTTTTAACAACTTATTTAAACCAAAAAACCACATACAACTCCATATTCAATTTCCTAAAACCCCCAAGAAGAGAAACGCGAAGAAATCCACATCCCAGTATGTTAAAGTAACATGTCTAAAATCCAAACACAGAGCAGAATCTTACAAATAAGCAAAGAGCAAAAGAAACAAGCTGTGTGCCAGCCAGCGTCAGCCGGGGGACTGTCGTCAGCAAGGACAAAGGGAACCAAATGGAACGATGCTCTGAAGGTACTGGAGGAAAATGTCTCCAGCGTCAAGTTCTACACCCGGTGAGCATGGTTATCAAGAGCAAGGAAAGAGAAAAATTAGACCCAGATGAACAGTGTTATGGTTTGTGTCTAGTTGTCCCCCGAAAGCCTCATCTAAGTTGTGGGACCCGAGGAGCAACAGGTGGCGTGAGGGGCGGGGCCATAGGACCAGGGTGGAGCTTGAGGGGCGGGGCCATAGGACCAGGGCGGAGCTTGAGGGGCGGGGCCAGAGAGGCGCAAACCGTTATCCTGGCTAGCCTGTGCTTTCTTGGAGATGTGGAGAGGGTCATCCTGGACACAGCAGCGCCCCAACCTCCCCTCCAGTGTCTTGAAACCTCCAGGAACTGTGAGCTAAATAAACCTTTCCTTCCTTCATTTTGAGGGTCTGGTATTTGTCCCAGCCATGAGACAAGAGTAACTAAGACAAACAGAGACTGAGAGTACTAGTTCTCTGACTGAAGGAAATCTCTGACAGGGGAAATGGTCTCAGGTGGAAGGCCAGACATTGAGAGAGGAATTGAGTCAATAAATTGGTAAATATGTGGTTAAATTTAAATAAGTTTCCTGGGGCCAGGGAGATGGCTCAGTAGAATAAGCTCTTGCCTGGCAAGCACAAGGTCCTGAGTTCAATCCCCAGTTCTGAAAAAAAAAAATTCTTTAGAAAGTAACTACAATAATGACTGAGTTTAAAAGTACATATAAAAACAGATGGTTTAAAATGGTTTGACTTATGGACTAAATGCCTGCTTAGACAAGCACAAGACAAGGACCAGGGTTCAATCCCCAGTAAGTACCACATGCCGCACTGGCCCCGCCCCCAGAGCGGGCTGAGCCAGGGACTGTGTCTGGGTGTGGTGGCACGCACCTGTAATCCCAGCTCTGGGGAGGGTGAAAACAGGAGGATCACTACAAATTTGAACTGCATAGTAAGACCCTGTATGAAATGCATAAATTAAAAGAATGAAAAACTAAATGGTTTGACTTATTTTTTTTTTCCTTATGATCAATATACCTTCAGTAGAAACCATTCCTCAAAGTTTAAATTTCAGTGTCCTCCTGGAGTCTCAGTGTTATCCAGTGCTTGTGAGGTGCTAGGCAGGGCCAGGGAGCCGGGCAATCACTGGGAGAAAGAGCCAGCACTCCACAGGGCAGTGCGTTGCTTAGCTATGAAATTCTGAAGGTTTAATTATATAAGTACATTTCAGGTTACAATATTTTCAGCTTACATCCTTGGTAGGATGTAAACCATGTGAAAGTAGGACAGCATGCTGCGAAGGGTATAAAAAACAAGGAATGAATAAACAACTGAAGTTCTGAAATATTTACATGATCTGCGAAAATGGTAAAAATATCTACTAATATTAGACTTTTACATGTCAAGAATGCATATAGTCAGACTTGGATGGCACATAGCTGTAGTCTCAGCACTCAGGTGGCTGAGGGAGGAGGATCACAAGTTCGAAGCTAGCCTGGACTACATAGTGAGACTCCCTCTTACAAAAGCAAAATGCATGTTATGGTGCCTAAAAATGCAATAATAAGAAATACAAAAACCCAGCCAAAAGTAACAAGTAAAAGGGAACACAGGACAGGGAAGAATTCTAGAGAGAATTTGGTAAGATGGTAGATCTACATCTATCCATAGAAGTAGAACAGTCAATGCAGCCCATTCCAATTAAAGACAAAGATGATCCGACTGTGCTTCTCAAAAATCTACTGCTATATCTTTATGATACACATCTGAAGCACTGCATGATTTAGAAAGTTAAAAGTAAAATGATGATAATCTAACACACACACACAAAAAAAAAAAAAGAAAAGAAAGGAAACAGAGATATGGCATAATGAAGTCAACTTTGTAACAAAAAAAGGGAGCCAGAGATGAGCAGGGATTTTTTTATTTTCTTTTTTTTTTTTATGGTTTTTTTGAGACAGGGTATTACTATGATCTCAGACAACCAGCAACTCCAGCTCATTGGACAGAGGCCAAGGCCTAGCGGGCACAGTCACATTCAAGCCACAGCTCTCCACTGAATGGATCAACTGGAAATGAAAGCCCCACATTCAAAGGCAGAGATGGATGTGGGAGAGAGGGGCCTGCCAGCATCACAAGAGAGAAACACTTTCAACATGAAAGACGCTGCCACTCTAAGTCATTGAAGGCTCGGTCTCACTCTTTCACACAGGAAACACACTCCCTTTATCTTTTCTTTTTTAACTGAAATTTTCTCAGAGACACAGGAAAACTGGGGTCACTGAGGGTCCTGCAGTGCCACCTTACTGGCCGTCCCACCACAAGGCCTAGACACAGACATAATCGGCTTAGACTTGTCTTCTTGTTCGTCAGCACTGGGACCCAGGGCCTTTACATTCAGCTACATTTCTACCCCCCCCCCTTTATTTTTGGAGACCAGATCTCATCAGGTTCCTAACTTCTCCAGAGCAGGCATGAATCTATGATCCCCCTGCCTCAGCCTCCCAGAGGGCTGGCTTTCACACACATCTGAGACTGTACCCAGCAACTTTTTTTTAATGTGTAACCAAATACCTATCTCAAGCATATAAAAAAAAAAAAATCTTGAGAAAGTCCCTGCAGAATATCAAGCTTTGAAAGATACAACTTCCTGGTACATCCTCCAAAGTAAACCAGACGCCAGCGGTCTGAGAGCGTGACAGGGTGAGCCCACGGGCTCCTTGCTCTCTCAACTGCAGACCTGCTGCACACAGTGAATAGTGAGGACGCTTCTAAGACTGTGGCTTTGTAGCCCTTTCTTTTGGACTAAGAGTACCAGTCATGTCTCAGCTAATCTCAGACTCTAAGTCAAATGACAATGGTAAGAAGAAAGGGACAGGGTCAGGACAACACCCCCACCCCCGACAAAGAAGCATCCCTCCTCTAGGACAGGGCAGGCTGCCAGCCCTGCTGTACCCTTAGGAGGGCACTGAGAATTGTGGGCATCTCTCTGGCCATATCCAACACTAAAATGCCTCCATTCCTGTATGGTTTGCATTTAAGTGTTTGAAATGAATTAAGTTTGCTTGTGAAATAATTACTTAGGTGGCCCAGCGTTTTTCCGCTCTTGTTCTATTTCACATTTTGGATCTGAGAACATTTCTGTCAGGCCCCAGGCGTCCCAGCAACCTGGGAAAGTCTTGTGGGCAGCCAGGTGGCATCAGAGGTAACAGCAGTGGATACACTGGCCTGGTCTGTGAAATTCATGGTGGGGTTTGCATGCTGAAAACAGTACTTGCTCTGATAAAACAATGTCCTCTGCACTCTCAATGTTTTCCACAGAAGGCAAAACTCCAGCTTATAAGGAAAATTCTTCTATGGACTTAGTATTGTCAGAAGACAAAATTACAACCATTTAGGCCTTGACTGAGTTTATGT
This sequence comes from Ctenomys sociabilis, assembly GCA_004027165.1. NCBI lineage: Eukaryota > Metazoa > Chordata > Mammalia > Rodentia > Ctenomyidae > Ctenomys > Ctenomys sociabilis. The sequence continues at coordinate 10,085 of PVKA01037333.1, read as the reverse complement.
GTGACTCTAGAACTAGAAAAAACATCTGTTTCCCCAAAACAGAATAAGTGTCCAATGGGCTAGGCAGAAGCAAAAGAGTTGGTTTTATTTTATTTTGTTCTGTTTTATTTTATTTACTTATTTATCCTGGGACAGGATCTCTCTATGTAGTTCAGGCTGACTTTGAACTCACTATGTAGTTCAGGATGGCCTTGAACTCACAGCAATCCTCCTGCTTCAGCCTCCTAAATTCTGGGATTTCGGGCATGTGCCACCATGTTGGCAAGAGTTGGTTTTAGAGAAGCGATGAGAAACAGCATAGATGGGCTGTTCTGAAGTTCATTTCCTTGCAAGGCATGGATGGGGAAATGGAAGTATTAGAAAACAACCAATGAAATAATATCAAAGCTAATCCTTTTTGATAAGGATTAAAGCAGAAGAAACATAATTATCCTGTGGGTGGAATCTGACCTGGTTGGGATATTGGGCCAGTGTCTCTCTCCTGATACTCTGAAGGCAGATAAACTCTTATTTCCCTTTGATGATGTCATTTTGATTTTCAGTCTGATCTATGGGGCCTTAGGGCTAGAACCTGGTTCAAAATAATGGCCTCCCCTAATATTTCATTTAATAGGATCAGGAGGTGTATGTGGTAAATCCAGTTACATGGGAGGCTTAAGCAGGAAGATTGTGAGTTTGAGGCCAGCCTGGGTAAGTTAGCAAGGCCTGGTTCTCTTTTTCAAGAGGAAACAAATAAATATTTTAAAAGGCTTGGTATGTACCTCAGTGCATCCTGAGCTCAGTGCCCACTACACACACACACACACACACACACACACACAGCAGTGGTGCTGCTATTTCATCCTCTAAGCACAACAGCCCCCTGCACACCTGTGTTACCCTCTTCACCTGGCTAGCAGGAAGCCCAGGAAATAGGACACCCCCTGCTGTTCCCCCTGCAGACCCACCTCAATCAATCTCCTACCCTCTCTGTCTCCCTCTGACTCACCTCTTCTCATTAATTTGTATTTTAAATTCACTGTACCTACTTCAGCTGAGCCTCCTCAAACCCTCTGCGGCACAAGGCCGGACATACACCTATCAACACCTAGACAGCAGTCTTGGCCTCCCACGGGTCTGGTGCCGCGTGCTCACGGCCATGGTGGTTAGCCTCCGCTGAGTACCAAGCACCTGTGCTCAGCACTGTGCATGGAGTGCCCACTGAGTCACTGGGGCTGTTATCCCAGCACTTTTCAGGTAAAGGAAGTAAGGCTTGTGACACTAAGTAACATGTCCAGGGCCACTCAGCAAGAAGAAGCAAGGCTGGAAGTCGAATTTAGACAGGCCCCAAGGTCACCCTAGACTCCTGGCCCCTTCCTGGGGGCCTTTGCATGGATGCCCCAGAATTGGCCTCTAAATGCCCGCTGACACCATCCCTCCTTCCCTGTCCTCAATCTGGCCCACTGCGCCTGGCCCCTGGAGATGTCCAGCAGGGCTTTTACAGTAGCTTCTTTGATGATTTCCTACCCACATTTGTTTCCCTTGTTCATCAGACACAGATGTGTCCCTCTCTGCCCAAGTGCTACATACACACCTCCTCAAACATAAGATGAGTGCAGTTTCCCTTCTCTGGCACTCAGGATCACTCCTAATTGCCTACTCCTCCCAGACCTAGGACATGTGTTCCTGCCTTGGAGGACCACGTGTGCTGCTCCCTTCTGTGCCTGATGAGCTACACATGTTTCATGTCTTTAGTCTGATAAATACCATCTCCATTGTGAAATGCTCTCTGAGTCCCCTGGCCCCCAGCCCCCTTCTGTGATTCTCCCAACTTTTGCAGAGAGATCACCTCAACACTGTGGTTTCACTGCACTGTCCTTATTTAATGTCCAACTCATCCTTGCTGGACTCTTAGATCTTGGCTGCCAGGGACTGTATGTGCCACTCATCGCTGAGTCTCTGCTCCAAGGGCCTGGAGTGCAGTGGCTCCTTGGGCATTGTTGAATGTCTGAGTAGCGGTGGGCTTGCACTGGACTTTTGTTCATGGCCTGGAACCTAAAGTAGCTCTGCTGTATCCCCAAATCCTATAATGGAGAGCCAGCCCCATTTTGTGCCTTTGGGGAGACCAGAAGAAAATGTCTCTGCTCACTGTCATACTACAATAGGAGCTCCCTCCTCTGGCCTTATTTGTGACTAGCTCATCCTTCCAGAGCTACGAAGGCTGGACCCTGCCCCTTACTCTCTTCCCAGGCCTGCATTAGTCGGCCTGCCTGTGGCTAGGACGCAATGCCCAAGACGCATAACTCAAAAACAGGTCACGCTCACAGTTCAGGGAATTTAGTCCATGGTTAGTTGATGCCAAAGAACAACATCATGAAAGCAGGGCATGACAGAGCTAAGATGCTTATAAGGTTCATGGCATCCCAGAAGCAGAGCAGGAGAACTGTGGCAGAGAAGAGGGGACCAGGGTCCAGATACAGTACTTGAGGCTGTGCCTCTGTGACCAGCGCACAGGTGTGTTTTACCTCTCTCCTGGACAGCTCCCAAAGCAACTAGGTTGAGACAACCCATCTGCCCACACACACTTCAGTGCCCAGCCTGAAGTGACTTCCACCAAGCCCCCTTCTTGCACCTCTCAGCAGAGTTCATCATTGCCTCTTCTATATTGCCATAACTGTGGGAGATACCCGGATACTCGTATTCCAGTCTTGCCAAATGCAGCAAAATTCTTTTTGCCCCACTTGGTCCCCTGGCTGCACTACACTGTCCTGAAGGGCAGAGACCAGGCCTCAGGCCTTCTTGAGCCTCACACATCCCGGCTGATGTTTTCTGGACCCGTGGAGCCTTCAACACCCTGCTGTGCTCCCCTTACCACTGTTGTACTTCCTGTACCTTCAGTTACCTGCAGTCAGAGCCAATCCAAAACACTGAGTGGAAAATTCCAGAAATGACCCAAAAGTTTTAAATAACACCTATTACTGCATTTGCTTATAACTGCTCTGTTTTGTTATTAGTTATGCTGTGAACCCCTCTCTGTCACTAATTTGTAAATTGAAGCTTTATGATAGGAATGCATTTCCATTGGGGGGAAACCTAGTATTTCTAGGATTCAGTATTATTCAGGGTTTCAGGCATCCAATGCGAGGTTTGGAAGATGCCCCCATGGGGTATCTGGCTCTGCACGCTCCCCCCTTCCGGGTGCTCGGCTCACAGCGCACTACGGAGCCCACCGGCTCTCTGGGCTCCTGGGCTCCCGCCCCTCCTACACACAATGCCTTCTTCTGTTCACCTGTTAAAACCCTATCCATCCACCCGGCCCAACTAACTCTAAAGCTGTTTTCTTCCCAAAGCATCCTGCAGCAGAGGTGGCCTCCTGCTGCAAGCCCGGGGCACTCTGTCCCCAGAGTCACTCCCCAAACGCTGTTCTGGGAGCCCGGCTAGGGCAGTTATGCAGGGTTCGGTGGACTTTCCGTGGGCGGGTGCCGCGCAAGCAGGTGCTCCGTGGCTGCTGGACGGGGCGCGGGGACGAAGCCAGACTCCCCCGCACGTGGAAGAGGCAGCGGACGCGTCCCCCAGGACTCGCTCTGCTCTTTTCCCATGGGGACATGTTCTGCGCAAGAGGAAGGGCGGGCGCCCCTTTCCTCTGCCAGCCAGCTCCGTTCGCTCGCTCTCCCTCCCAGCCAGGTGACAGCGGAACTCTCCTTGGCTCCGCCCCTCGGCTCCCCCAAACTCGGAGCAGAAGCTCCGCACCTCCGGGAGCAGGGCGTCATCACGACCGCAAGAGCACACGCAAGGCACCTGGCGCCCGCACACCTGCTCGCTGGCCGCAGTGCCCCACGCGGCATGGACCCCTCGGGCCTCACCTCCGCCCCGCGGGCCGCGTTGCTGTTCGGCCTGGTCCTCGCCGCCTGCGCCCCGGGCCCCACAGGTAGAGCCCAGCTTTATCCTAGTCTGGCCGGGAGGGGAGGGCGGGGAGGACCAGGCCGGGCTGCCGCACGGGTTGGTCGTGCACGGAGCGGGCAGCGAGGAGGAAACGGAACCTCCTGGGAAGGCTCGGGCAGGGGATGGGGTGGGAACGGGTGCGGGAGGGGGGTGATCCAGAGAGAGAGGGACAGACGGACAGAGACAGATCGACAGACAGCAGAGAAGGACAAAGAAGGGGAAAGAGAGACAAGAGACAGAAACACAGAAAGACAGAGTGACACAGAGACAGACAGACAGAGATAGGGAGACAGACAGAGAAATGAGGCAGAGAGACCGAGACACAGAGAAAGAGATACAGAGATGAGACGGAGACAGAGACACAGACACAGACACGGAGAGAGAGAATGGTACCCATCAGAGAACCAGCCTCTGGCTGGGGTTCCTCCAGCCCCTCACTCTCACTGCCCCAGTGGCTCTGCTCCCCCACAAAACCTGGGTGCTGCCCACCCATCTCCCAACCTCCCCCCATGCCACCACCCTACCCCAGCTCACCCTCCCTGCTGGCCCTAAACTCCTGCTCTTGTCACACTGTCTGCCCTTCTCCCCGACAGACTCCCCCAAGAGTCCCCCTGGGGTCCTCCTGAACCTCTCAGCCCAAAACTATCCTGTAGCCTCTGCCAGGGAACTCAGTGTGCACAAGGAGACTTGGAAAACAGCCCCCACAACGGTCCACTGTGTGATTCTCGGCAAATCACTTCACCGCTCTGTGCCTGTTTCCTCCTTTATAGTCCAAGGCTAAACCCAGTGGCGACTTCTAGCTTTCTTGCAAAGAGGAAATGACTGATTGGAAAGAACGGCAAAACAGCCCATGATAAACACACCATGATAAATGTTAGCCATCATTTTAGAAGTCAGTCCTATTTCCCAGCTTCATCACTCCCCATGTAAGGAGCTTCCAATTTTTTTCTGCTTACCTTTACAATGCCCTGATTATTTAAAAAGAAAGTACTGGCACTGACCCATGGGGTCTCCCCAGTGTCCTGGGCAGCCTCTGTTTATCGGGGAGGAAGGGGATGTCCGGAACTGTCACTGGAGCTGTTCCCCTCAAACCATATGAAACTGCTGATGTGGAATGATTTTGACCTATAAGGATGGCAATTGCAAATAGGTTAACCTAATACTAGTATTGATTAACTAGATGTTTTCCACTCGTTTATTCTGGGTGGGGCAAGGCTGCGACTCTAGCAGGAGAGGAGAGATAAAAATCAGGCCAAGGAAGTTATTTGGTATAGGAGGAAAATGTAGATGTTGATACCAACTTCTCCAAAACAAAGACCCAGCCTTAAGCCCTTTCGTTGTAAATAATTTACAGTAATAACCAGATTGCATCAAGGCAATTACCATACCTCAACCAGGACCACGGGACCACAGAGTGGCTTAGAGATTGGGTGGCATAAAATTAGTCTGGGCAACAGTTTCCCGGCTTTGGCTACCTGACTGCTTTCTTCCCAGTTTGTCCTGTGCTGTGACCCCAAGCACCCCCCGGGGAGCACATCCCGACCCCAGCCAGTGGGGCCTTGAGAGTTCTGTCTCTTCTTCGTTCTTCTCTTCTTCCTCCTTTATTCCTAAAGAAGCAAACTGAACAGGAGTATAATTTCCAGAAACATTCTTCAGAATCAACCTCTTGGCTCTGATCTACCTGGATTAGCATTAGTGCTGAGAGAGCTTTCTTGGATGGAAGGAATGGCTCCTATCCGTGGCATGTTGGCAGCATGGGGACAACAAGCCACATGTAGCTAGGAACCCTTGATGTGTGCTTAGCGGGACTTAGAGGCTGAATTTTTAACTTCAGAGGATGTAAAAAGAATTAAGATATGTACATGTACCAACTGCCCATGGTGAACACAATCATTACGTATCACAAACACAGATTAAAACAATTCCTAAAATAAGTTAATTTTAATAAATTTAAATGACTATAAGCATGGGGACAGATATAGGACAAAATGGATCATTTGACTTATTGTCTGTGACGGGTAGGAACACAGTATGGTGGCTTTTCTTCCTCTGATACTTAGAGTCACTTCCATAATCCAGCCTGTCTCCCCAAACTCTGATAGGCTTTTTAGAATTCTGGCCAAGGTTCTTATGTATCGCCTACTCCTTGTTTGTGAATCAAGGGGATTTATTTTTTATTAATAACTGTGTGCCTGGGTAACAACATTATAACTATCAAAAATAAAGAATCAGGGGCCAGGGAGATGGCTCAGTGGAATAAGCACTTCCCTGCCAAGTGCAAGAGCCTGAGTTCAATCCCTGGTTCTCCAAAAATAAAAAATAAATAAATAAATAAAATAAAGAATCAAGGTCATATTTTAGAGGGTTATTTTGAGGGGTTTGAGACAGGGTCTTGCTATATAGTGCATGCTGGCATTGAACTGGCTTGTATAGCCCATGCTGGCCTCAAATTCATCAGCTTGCCGAGCACTAGGATAAGCTTGTAGCACATGTCAGGCTTAGGTCATGTTTTAATGTATTTGTTCAAGTTTTTTTTTTTTTTTTTTTTTTTTTTTTAAGGAACTGAAGATAGTAAGAAAGGACATTTCAGGTATTTCTGTGATTATTTCAATAGATACTAGAAAGATTTTTTTTTTTTTTTTGAGACAGGGTCTCATTATATAGTTTTATGCTGGTCTTGAACTCAATACGTAACTCAGATTGGCCTCAGATTTGCAACAATCCTCCGGCCTCAGCCTCTTGAGAGCTGAGATTATAGGCATGCACCACCACACCGGGGTAGTAAAGCCATTCTGTGGCTTTATCTATCTTCATAGAGAACATCTTTTTATTTTTTGTATTTTAGGGAAAGGTCTATAGGCTTTTCACGGACTCGCTACTAGATCGGGGCTCGTAGTGATTCTCCTGTTTATAGCCTCCCAAGAGCTGGACTTACAGGCGCTATGCCACCTTGCCCAGTCTTAATTGCCATCTCAGTGCACCCCGGGGGGGGGAGTGGCACGGCAGGCCGGGGGATCAAACCCCAGCCCCTGTGCCTGCTTGTAGGCACTTTAATCCACTGAGCTATTTGGCCAACCCTGAGAAATAAAGTGTTTGGGAAGCTCTACAGCACAAGCCTGCGGTCACTGAAGAGCAATGAAAGTAGATAAAGCGTATCTGAAGGAGAATAGAGTGGTAAGAAAAGAGGAGTGGATTTACTGGTTCCAGCTGCCAAAACAAACTCCACAGACGAGGGGCTTCAACCACAGGAAGTTATTTCCTCAAGGCTCTGGAATCTGGAAGTCCAAGACCAAGGTGTCAAGAGGCTCGATTTCTCCTGTGGCTCCCTCTTCAGCAGTTGCTGGCCTCACTCTGTCCTCACCCACCTGTCCTCTGTGTCCCTGGGACACTCTCCCATGTCACGTCCTCTTTGTAGGAGGACATGGGTTGCACTGCATCAGGACACACCCACGTGACCTCTGTTGACCTCACCTACCTCTTCATAGGCCCTCTCTGTGCCCACAGTCACACTGGAGGATTAGAACTTCAGCATAAGAATTTGGAGAGGGCTAGAGAGATAGCTTAATGGTCTAAGCGCCTGCCAGGCAAGCACAGGGATCAGGATTCGATCCTCAGTACCACTTGCCATAAGGACCAAGGTCCACAAAATCAGCCACTGAAACCGGACGTGGTGGCACACGCCTGTAATCCCAGTGCTGGGGAGGCTGAAACAGGAGAATCATTATGAGTCTGAGCTGTGTAGCAAGACCCTGTACCAAATACATAAATTTTAAAAAAGTGAGAACACAGTTTCTAATAGCAAGTAATCTTTCTTTGTTGCATAACAGTGCATTACATCTATATTGGAACTTCTTTTTATTTTTCTTTTTTGTGTGTGTGTATATTTTAGGGAAGGGTCTACAGGGTGTTCAGGGTCTCACTACTAGATCAGACTCGTAGTGATCCACCTGTTTACAGCTTCCCAAGAGCTAAGATTACAGACACACACTACCATTTGCAGTCTCAACTGCCATCTCAGCACATCCTGGGGGCAGGCCCAGGGATGGAATCCCTGGGCCCTGTACCTGCTTGCGGGCAACTTTAATCTGCTGAGCTATTTGGCTGACCCTATATTGGAACTTCTGTAACACTTGCAGTGCTCACTACTGATTTACAAACAAAGTTGCAAACTCTGTGTCTGGAAAGAACTCTTCCTTTGGCCTGAGACCAGCTCCTGTCTTTTCTTTCAGAAGCCAGCAGTAGCAGAAACTCCACCTTGACAGCCCCCCATGCAGACCTGGGGACCCTAGAGCACTGCCCCAGTAAGTTTCCCTGTCCCCTGCCCTGCCTCAGGGCTGGCCCGGGAAGCTGGGAGGGGATATGAGAGCCCTTGCCATCAGCTGAGCTGGGTCAGGTGGCTGAGTGCCTGCCCTGCCCTCCTGGGTCCCTGGTAGCTCAGTGGTTTGTTCCAGTACTGTTTGCTGAGCTGGTCGCAAAGCTCTTCTGGCCTTGATCCCAGTGTAGGTTCATGAGCATTGGCACTGAAGGCTTTGGGACTTGTCCTTTTGTCAGCACCCTGAGTTCAAATGCTTGCAAAAGTTTACAGGTAGGAAATCCATACCAATCACCAGCCCAACTTCCGCCCAAGGCATGAGCTTGGTTTTGTTCTGTATGTAAGGAGCTCAGTAACTCACAAAGGAACCACTGTCACCTGTGTATAAAAGTTTTGCTTCAAATGGTGCCTCCTTTATCCTGCCCTCACTGAATAATCAAATATGTTTACTTCTGGCTCCTGGAAAAGAAATATGAAAGGCAATAATATGTGCTTGTTAACAATTTGCACTGGATTCCCACAGGGGCAAGTACAGCTCGGGTTTGAGCTGTACTTCAGCCACCCTGCAACCTTGGGCAAGTTACATTCCCAGTTTGTTCTCATAAAGTAGGAGTAATAATTGTACCAGTCACAGGCTGGGAATGCAACTCCAAGGTAGGATGCATGAGCGGTCGAGCCCCTAGGTGCGATCCCAAGCACCAAACAAATAATTATAGCCGTCCTCTTGTGGGAAACATGCCCTACAGCATGTGGCCCGCAGCAGGTGCTTCCCAGTGCCCACTCTCGACCTGTTCAGTGTTCGTTGTTCTCGTTCCCAATGCTGCTGGAACAAGAGCTGGCCAGCTGGCGTGGTGCATCCCTGTTCTTGTTGTTCCCCCCGCACCAGACACTGACTTCTGCCCGCAAGCAGCCCGGTGTTGCCGCTCAGGTGTGGATGAATACGGCTGGATCGCAGCGGCTGTGGGGTGGAGCCTGTGGTTCCTCACCCTCATCTTGCTCTGTGTGGACAAGCTGATGAAGCTGACCCCGGAAGAGCCCAAGGACCTGCGAGTGTGAGACCATCGTGGCCACCACTCTCACGGTGTAGCTAGGGGAGGGAGGAGAGGCACACATCCAGAAGTGTGCCACTGTTTAAAAGTCTTTTTCACTTTAAATCTTCAGCTTGCTCATTCATTCATTCATTCATTCATTCATTCATTCATTCATTCATTCATTCAGTGCCTGGGAACAAACAGAGGGCTTTGCAAATGTTAAGCACAGAAGCTCTGCTACTGAGCTACAAGCTTAGCTCCCTTTCAGCTACTTTCAAAAGAAATAGAACAGGCCAGGTATAGTGGTACACTCTTGTAACCTTAGCACTCTGGAGCCTGAGGCAGGAGGACTGCAAGGTCAAGACCAGCATAGGCAACTTAGAGACACCCTTTTTCAAAATAAAAAGTTTAATGTGCGTGTGTGTGTGTTTGTGGGAGGGTTTCATGCTGGAGATATAGCTTAGTGTCAAGCTGGCTTTGGTCTCCAGTCCCACAGAAAAGGTGGGACAGAAGAAGAAGAGGGTTCCAAACAAGGTCGTCCTTCACACCTGACTCTGAAGGTCTTCTGCACCCCATGACCCTCGCTGTCCAGAGAGTGCCCACTGGACATCACCTCTTCCCCAGAGCTTTCTTCTGGGCGCCCAGGGAACCACCAAGACACCTATGTCAACACAATTGAAAAGCTGTCATCTCAAGGCACATGGTGCCCCCGCAGTGCCTGCGCCACCTTCGCTCTCCATCTTTGTTTTTTTCTTTCCCTTCCTTCCTTCCTTCCTTCCTTCCTTCCTTCCTTCCTTCCTTCCTTCCTTCCTTCCTTCCTT